>JAAGNO010007516.1:137842-150238 GCA_033439905.1 Ceryle rudis
GTAACTGAGCTTCCCAACACCTTGTGCAGTATTGCTCTGCCAGTCTTACAGGTGGACTCTCTGAAGTACGGAGGGGCCACACACACGGCAAGCCCACGGTCACATGTTTTCTTCGGGAGAATGAAAATAAAAAGAAAACAACAAACCAAACACCTCTCAAAAGGAATTGCATCACGCTGACAAGATGCAGACAAAGTTTCATAGACTTAGAGGAGTCCTGAAGCTCTTGCACATGCAGGAGAAGCTAGAATGTCCCAAAAGAGCAATTATAGTTTATAGTCAGTAACTCTGATATTGAACCACCACAAAGCACTTAATAACCAACTGTTAAAACTACAGCTACAGATTACTGGGTCAGAAATCCGTGTTCCAAATAGTTCCTGACTATAAATATATTACCTTGCTTGCAGTGGCACTTCACGATCTATATTAGAATATTTAAATGTATATTAATATATTTTCAATTTATATGACATTTAAATTTACATTATAAGTATTTATTAGCTGCTTAGAAAAAATCAGGATAGATTTTGATTTCCTTTGCTTTGAAACAGTCAGTTGCAATAGTCACAGAAACAGCATTTTTAACCAGTCCTCTAAGAAACTGTGTGGTAAGTGATTTTAGCTCTCACTTCCCAAATATTCATACACTAATATTCCTTCAGAAATGGGGATATAAATGTATACACGAACTAGTGTCTGGTAACATACTGGTCTGTACTTCAGTCAACAAATGACCGTTTCTAACACAGAACAAGACTGTTCAGGACAGCGTTACCCACCAGCAAACTATGAGCCCAAACTCAGTATGATTCACACATACCCACTTCCTTTTATAAACTCCTGAAGAGAATCTTTCTACACTATCCTATTATTCTTAATATTCAGAACTTTTACTCAACACAATCGGAGGTTATTAAAATAATTTAGAAAGGGAAAAGTATGGGGAGCAAATGCTATTCTCAACTACAAACTGGAGTAAACTTCTACAGAGGCATAATTGACTTGATTTCTTCAAGCCTTTCAGCAGAAGGCAGACTGGTACTCCAACAGCTTTTTGCAGGGTTCTCCACACTCTTAGTCCCGAGACCCGCTGCTCAACCAAATACAGATATGAACGCCCTTTGAGGAAAAGCTCTAAGCTACATTCTATTTATTTACATCATGTCTTTAAGACGTACATCTTTCAAGGCACGCATTTAAGTGTTGGTTTCAGTGCCAAAACATTTTCCCTTCAAGAGTGATGCTCTGTAGACAGAAAGAGCAGACGTTGTAAAACACGGTTACTCATGGGGTTAAACTTAGTCCCGCTAAAAAACTAAAACAAAACAAAAAAGCCCAAACAAACAAACAGAAACCAACCAACCAAACACACATACACACAAAAACGAACAGAAAACCCCAAACAAACAAAAACACAAACCAAGAAAAACAAACAAAAATCCCCAAACCAAAAAAAAAACCCAAAATTAAACAAACAAAAGAAACCCACACCAAAAAACCCCCAAACCAAAACAAAACCCAACAACCCCCCCCAAACAAACTAGTGCATCATACTGGTTTAGTGCTGTTACTGCAAAAACTGCCCAGATGTCAACAAGTCTATTCTGAAAACTGTTGGAACTAAGGAATCTTTTATTTCACCCCCATTTTTACTTTATCCCCGAGTTTTCATCAATGCCTTCCAACTCCAATTCCTTTCCTTCAGTAAACCTCAAAAGCCCAGTTATTTCCAGTAACAGTAATGCCATTAGAAAAATATATTTTCATGTCATTGTGATATTTTAACAACTTGAAAACTATAAATCCTCATTCTGATGTAGATGCAAACATCCTCTCAGCTTTATAAATGATAACAAAACAATAATGTTGAAGGTAGGTGGTGAATGACTTGTTTCTGCTATGAACTCCTGCTCTTTACTTGCTCTTAGCCTGTCAGCACTTCATAAATTATTCCAAGAACTGAAATTAAGGCACGTTTGGCCTCACTTTTAAGCACAGTTAATTTAAAAGAATCTTCACGATATACTAACTTTCAAAAGATTGACCATTATTTTAGTGGAAGGGGTTGTGATGCAGGAAGAAGTGCAGGTTGTTTGGAATCAACACTAAAAACAAGAAAGTGAAGCTAATGGGACCAAAACATTCAGCCTTGTAATTTATATTTAAGACAAAAAAAAAGGATAAAAAGGCAGCATACTTCTTCCTGTCTGGGTCTATCCAACCATGTAACTACACCAAGAATTCAAGGAGACACAGCAGTAATTTTATCCCAGTGGTATCTGCACAGAAACCTACAGCAGGAGAACAGTAACAACCCCCCTTTTCAATTACACAGTTCTTGTTCTGCGATAAATTTAGTAAGAGTTGTGCCTCGACTGAGCACCACGTTTGTGTCATTTCATGACATTCACCTACCCCAGCTGAAGCCAACGACAAAGTCACCTCCTAAAAGTCGAGTCAATCCCAAACTCCAGCTCAATACCACAATATCTGGGGAAGTTTGTGTCGTTGACAATAATTAACTTCTCGAACATAATTTTGGAGGATTATTTCCATTTGAAATGCAGAAGGACCGAGATGTAAATGTTCCCATGTCCAATGAAAAACGTACATGAGCTCTTTCTACTGAAATGGCACAAAAAATGATGGGATTAAACTAAAGAAGGAAATTAAGACAACACTTAGGTCAGATCTTATAAAGAAATGAAGAGACTCTGCAATACTGTGCAAGTTCTTCCATGTTCACCACAGAAGAAGAAAAGATCAAGAGCTACTGAAACAATTCACTGCTATCACTTGTTGACTGTCGTAACGAATCAAACCCTGCCATAATCCCTGGAAAGGTATTCTGTTAGTTCTTCATAAAAATCAGAACTAATGACAACCTTTTAATTAGTTTACCTCTATTATTATTATTTCCTTTTCTACTTTATACGTGAAACTTTTAAAATATTTTGAAAACCACAGGCAACCCTGAAAAGCAGAGGCTGTGCAGTACAGTACTGGAGCGTTCCTCAAATTGCTTTAGGTGTCACGAAATACCGCTGCCTCTTAAATTTGTCTTTAAGTTCAGAGTCTAACAAGTGACATGACTTTAAATAAAATTAAATAGTATATATGATATGAAGGAACCGCTTTACAAACTGAAATATTCAGTCAAAGAGTCTGCAAAGATTGAGAATCACTCTGGGGTTCCCAAAGAACAGGCTTCAAATACAGCAGATTCATAAAAACAAAAGCACTTATCCACAACTCCACAGCTGAACCCACTGAAATGGAAACATCTCTGATTTCTGAAGGTAAAAATTTTATCTAGACTATGTAAGCAGCACCAAAAGTATGAGAAAAATACTGCATGAAATTTGCAATCACACGTGAAATTGCTGAAAAAGCATATCTGTCTCCAAATACACACATTGGAATTAACTTATCACTGTGCCTACAACAAGAAAACAGAGACATGTTTCCAGTTGTCAAATCATGAATAAAGCAAGAAAAAAAGCAAGAGAAGACATGGTAGGCTCCTTTATTCGCCAGGCAGTAAGCTGTCAAATCTCTATTCATTTTGTTTACACAATTTTCGTTCTCATTAAGACCTTAATGGAAACAACATGATTTCTTCCCCCACCCGAAGTGTGTTTTTATGCTCATTTCTCTGTAGGGCAGTAAAGAGCATATTTTTGAGCTAGCACTGGCATTAAACAAACCACAAAAGAGTCTTGTGAAAGACAGGCAACAATTTTGGAGTCCATTTCATATATTCCCCTCTTTAATCTAGGCCTTTTAATCTTGCCTCAATCTAAAATCATCTCTGCTTCGCACAGGGGGTGACCAACAGACCCATCCATTTGCTAAGACAATCCGCTTTCAAAACTCTTCTTCCAGAGCCTTTTCCGTTCTTAGATCACCATCAGACAAAACACTTCAGTGTGCTGTAAAATACATTTTGAAATGGTTCCTAGGAAGGCTAACTACTTCAGGAACCAGATATTCTCTAGGAGTGTGGCAACGTCACCTTCTTTTTTTTTTAGTGTCGTGTTTAGTGCCTTTGCTTTTCCCATTTTCAGTAGAGCTCCCATATCCCTCATCAGTTGTCTTCTGCCGTTCTCTTAAGAAGCCTGCATCCTAAGAAAGCTCCTAAAAAGTTCTTTCTGCTGAAGACTGTGTTTTGACAGAGTCATAAAGGGGTGATAGATGTGGAACAAAATTCTAGTAGTAGGAACAAGAGCCACGTACAAATAGATATAGACATAGCTAGTAAGTATCCTTAGCTAAACTTTAAAAGAAACCAACCCCCTCCACCAAACTCCCCCCCCAAACCTCCTAGCTGAAAGCTCCTGGAGTTTCTTAGAAAGCTCTAAGATGTTCAAACTTCTCCCACAAGAATGTGGCCTAAAACTTCAACCACCTAACCCAAATCTCTCTTTTAGGGACGTGGTTTAGGGATGGCCTGGCAGTGCTGGGCTAACAGTTGGACTTGATGATCCTCAAGGTCTCTTCCAACCAGAAGGATTCTACGATTCATTATAGACAGGTGACTGGAGGTTATGCAGCACTGCATGAACACTGAACCAAGCTCCAGCACAGGGAAACTTGCTAAAAAGTGTTTTTCTTCTGTCTGTAGTTTTGTAATATGCTGCTACTTTACACACTAAACTGAAGCCCCCTTATTATTTCAAATATTATTTCACTTCAATGGAACCGTGATCATTTTTTTTCTTCTCAAGTGTAATAAGCTTTTTTTTTCCTTCAGTGTCTGTTTGACTTGCTTTGTTTCTCTTTTTGCAGCACTTTACTGTCTACTCACTGCTCATCTGGCTCATTTTGGAGAGTTCATCATCGACCTTTTCTGTCTGTAAGCAATTTAGTGCTACAATACTGAAGGAAGATCTATCAAAAAAAAGTGCCTAGATTTGGAAAGATATTGCATTCATTTTTGCCCACTGGGAAACAATTTATTTTTTCAATGTCTCTGCTATTTAAAAATTAAATGCTTTCTCAAAGGTAAAAAAACGAGAAAAAAAGTGAATGCATTCCTTTGGCAATGCTTGATGGTGAACACGCATCCATGGTTCAAAAGTGAAATTATGCAGTGCTTCCAGCTATGGATCAGCCATGCAAATAAACAAATTTAAAAAAAAATAAAATAAAATTTAATTAAAAAAAAAAAAATCCAAAATTAAAAAGTCTAAGCACAGAGGACAGCAAATGAATTATAGGCATGCTGGGTTTGAAGTGGGAACTCACCATGGAGCTTTTATGGAAAAACATCCTGCTCCAAACAGGTAAGGTCTTCACGTAAAGGGGAAAAATGCACAGAAATTAGATGAAAACTCAATTACCAACAAGTACACCGTATATCATGCTATTAAGATTTATGCAGAAGGTAAACAAAATAATTTTTTTATAACCATTCATGATGCCCTGAAAGAAACGTAGACCTCTCAAATAACCAGCATGCTGACTCTCACGGACAGAACCGCTCACGTGAACGCTCCCACTGCCAAGGCAACCGCCCCTGCAGCAGGAGCTGGCGGGGTAGGCTCTTCATGCACAACTGCCGTGACTAACGTAACGCACCAGTTGCAAGCAGGCTTTGACATTATAATTCCAGTTAGACACAGCTTAGGTCTCCTTCCTGAAATCTCCTGACAAAAAGCAATCGAGAGCTTTGAACGGACGTTAAAGTCAAATCGAAGAGATAAATTAAATTAGCATCAGAAGCAACAAAAATGCCAGGGCTGAGCGGGACAAGTTTTTTACTGAAAAGAGGCAAGTCCTAAATAAAAACAACGACAGGTACAAGCACAACCTTTTAGAGAAGATTGCTCATCCCTTTTCCTAGGGTAAAAACACACCATTAAATTCAAAGTCTTTAGCAACTGTGTGACACAGCAATCCTAGTCCCCCACTGAAAAGCAGGAGAGAGAACTCAAACTTATTGCAAATGTATTTGATGTGAAAAATCATCTGATACAGAGCTGAAGGTTTTTTGGCCGCTCAGCAATTTATCTACCCCACGATTTTATTTGATTTTTTTTGTTCAAGTATTTCGCACGGCGTATGGTTTTAAAAGTGGCATCAGTCCCCATTAACTTTAGTGCATTTTGAATGGATGTCTCCCTCGTTCTTTACATCAGCCTTGAAAAAGCCATCGCCATACTGACATTAGCAGAAAATCTGAAAAGGAGGAACAGGAGGTAAATTTATTGCTACTCACACGCTTAAGGCTTCTTTGATTCCCATTTGGGATGTAACATCATCCACAAAATTGCTGAATAATTGATTTTGTAAATGCCCATGTGTCATTTTTTCTTTCTATACCGTGACTCAGCAATAAATTCTGACTACTTGAAACGAGTGAAATCTTTTCAGGCAACGGATTAACAGAAAGGGCCTATGGCAGAAAGATGTATAAAGCACTCATATGCCTACACGATTAAAAGGATACCAGCCTGATAAAAAAGAATTCTGTGAGCTAAATTTGACAGAAGCACATCAGTCAATGAAGACATCCTCTGAAAAAAACTATTTGGGTGACGGTCCAAACCTAAGACATACATTCTTCAACATGCAAAGATGTAAAAATCCAATCAAGAATAGAATATTGCAGAAAAAAAACCCACAACCTGGTTTGGTTTTTTTTATTAGTAACATGGGCCAAAAAACCCATAGTGAAGATCTTTTTAAATCTGCGTAACAAACAAGCCTTCAACTTTAATCAAATGCTTGGTTAACACTTTTGGGGAGAGAGCTCATTTGGTAGAGGCAGACACCTTTCCAGACACAATATATCATCTCTGAATAGTGATAAAACTCATTTAAATCATATAAATTGCATGACCTCCTATGCAGTCAACACATCCAGTCCCTGAGTCGAAGCCCATTCTAATGGCTCACTAGAAGGTGAGCCCAGCACGACAGCACTCGTTAAATATTTAATGGAAAGTGAAGTCTTCTGCATAACCCATAGCCAGTATGATTTAAAACCTGGAATGTATCTACTGGAAATTTGAAGAGTCATCAGAGAGTGGACAAATCTGACTGGGAGCTTAGAATTTCTAAATTATAATCTTGAATGTTTTGGCAAGTTGGTTGGGTTTTTTTTCCTCTCTGCCTCAGTTTCTCTGCCTGCAGAAAGCAGGCAAATGACATTTAGCTGAGCTCATTAGAACATTTTAGAAGACAACATAGGCTTGGCTCTTTTTTTTTTTCCCCCCAACATACGATGTTGATCTGATTATACTTGCAAATTAACAAATTCTATTTTAATTACAAATTGAGGCAGGTGGATACATGCTTCAATGGAAGGTTTTGTTCGTTGTTTGTTTTTAACAGGGATATAAAATCTTGTATCATGAAGAAAATATGGTTACACTTCCAAAGACTGCAGTAGGGTCTTAACAAAAAGCCTTTGGTGGGAGAGAGATGACTTAGCATTTCCTTTCTGTTCACGACACCCAGTTTCTTTCAAGATGACTACTTTTTTCCCTATTTTACTTATACAAGCAATTGTTTTACACTATTTCCTTCACATAATATGGATGGAATGCTAATTGAGAGAGAGAGAATGTACAAATTACAGGATAACCCAACCTTGAAAAGACAGCACCAGATGGCTACGCTCGGCGACAGTAACAGAGCAATGCCAAGGCAAAAAACTCTCTGAGGCTCCTCGCTCTCAGAGCTACTGAGAAATTCCAAAGGAAAATTATGAAGATGATTCATGATACAAAATTCGAGGCGAATTCCTTAATTTCTTAGCTGATTCCGAGTTTTAGCAAATTGAAAACTGAAAAATCCTTTGATTATTGTGTTACCATGTTTAACACAAACTACTGAAGCTGTTAACAAGCTCTACAATACCTGCCTACTCTAACCCTCATTGCTGTGCGCTGCTAGAGCAAGAACCTTTTCATGGTGACATCTGATCAAAATGTAGTGCAATTAACTGTATTTCCTATCAGTAACAACTCATTCCAGTCGTTGCTCTATTAGCAAAATGTATTATTAAAGGTGACATAAAGCTTGTCTGAGAAATGTGCCAGAAAGAGGGTATCTGTCTCCAGCACACAGGAAAGCTGGCCCATTGTACTGAATTCTTGAGCTTTACTTCTTAATTTTTCTCTTGACTTCTTTAATTACTTTTTCCTACTGAACTGTATCATGACATCATGACTTTGCACTCCTTATTTTTTGCTTCAGTAGTAGAACCTGGGATAAATTAAGCTCTCTGAATCAAAATAAAACAAATGGGTACCAGCAATTTCAGTACATATAATATAAGCAATGAGAAACACTAAACCAATTAAATTGCATCAGACACTTTACCTACTTTTCCCCTTCCTTCTTGGGGGGGGAAAGAGGGATGGGATGAAGAACAGATAGAGTTTCAAGTTTGAAACCACACTATCTAAATCTTTTGGATGGGAAAAGAAAATAAAAATAAACCCAGACGAAAAAAAAAAAAAAGCAAAGTTAGGTTTCTTCTTTTTCCTCCAAGGTACATTGGCTGCGTCTGTTTTGACAAGACCCAAGTAATGCAGGTTACATCCTGGTGTCTCACTAGAGCCAGAATGAATTTGAGAATGAAGTATGATACAAATATAACAACCGTATCCCTGGAGAAGATTAAAACAAATGCTGCTGTCAGACAAGCCAACTTTTACAATAGTTTTTCTTTGGGGGTAATTATTGTATCTTTTCTTTCCCTCCTTCCTATTGCAGCTCATCTGTGTCCTCACATTCTTACAAACTGCAAACTAACTACAACTCATTCCACAAACCCAAGGAACGCATATAGAGCTACTGCAAAGCACAAAGCTGTCTCCTAACGTATTCTGATTCACTGCCTTTTATGGACAAGCATGAGATGGATCTATAAGCTCTTTGTAAATGAGGAATGAATTAACCCATTCACCAGACTTGAGAAGGAATTCAGCATTATATTAAAATTTTGAGAGGGAAACTGAGGCACAGATATAAAGACTTATTAAATGTAGCTCTTTTACTGTCTTACATCCCCCTAATCTTTAAAACATAAGATGCTTCCTTACTCATTAGCGTTAGAGCCCCTTTGGGAAAGCCTGTCTGCTCCTCAGAATGTGCTGACAGTACAAACTCCAGGAAAGTGAGTCAATGGGATGACAAAATATAGGGGCAAAAATTAAGTGCTTCATGAATGTGCAGAAATTACAATGAGAGACTCGAAAAAGCAAGGGAAGAAAAGAGGGCAGGGAACAAGGAAACGATAGCAATGGCAAGAAGAGAGGTAATGCCCTGAGATACTTAGTGCTGAGAATGTTAATTGTATTCAGAGTAAGAGATTTTAACTGCTGATCAGAAAATGTTCCACAATCTACAAGTTTGCACTGGGGGGAGCAAACCAAAAAACCACACAACTCCAGATTCTGGTCTTTCATTCCCATCGGGCTACAGCGAACACTTAAAAAAAATTTCCTGCCACTCCACCCATCCAGTAAGATGACAAACTTTGCAGCTCTGCTTGAGACAGATGATACTGAGGGCACTCATCAGTCCTTTCAATACCTGCAAAATATTTTGCTGTCCTGGATACTTAGCAGAACAAATCCCAACTGGACTTTTTCATTAAGAAAACCTGCAAAACTGAATTAAGACGTCTAGTAATCGAGAAGCTTTTTGTACATTAAAAGCAAATAAACCGGACAAATCCAGAACGGCTACTTTTATGTTTTTACTTTTAGAAATGGACTGCAACAGATTACATTTTTAATTCTTTAAAAGCAGCCAAGCCAGAGGAGGAATCTGCTTGGAAGGCCACTGAACAGCGACTGTAAAATCCAACTGATAGCGAGCTCGTCTCCTTTTCTGATCACTGCACAATCAGAAGGTTAAGCAGCTGCTCCCAAAGAAGAGCCTTGTTTCCTCGGAGCAGTGCTTAAAGGTGCTGACCATGTAGGTGTAAATACATCTGTCTTTTGCCATTTGCAGTAATACATGCCTCCTACACTTCACAAGAGTGAGGCAGATGGTCCCTGTCCTGTCAAAATATTACACTGTACAGACTTACATCGCTATGTGTTTCTAGAAATATGAGGGCAGATGTTAAATATGTTAAACACACGCTTTGCCCCCTGGAGGTTTAAGTTAAGGCTGCTGTCTCAATTTGGTCATTTTAGGCATGCCAGGCTTCTTGGATCCTAGGCATTCTTCTTAAATCCTTGCTTTATAAATACAGCTTTTCATGTTAATTTCGTGTTCTTTCATCAAATATTTTGGATGTAGAACAAATGAAGGAAGCTCTCAGCTTAGCGTTGCACATCCACACAGGCTTCACTGAAAACTCTGATCCTCATTCATGAAAACTCTATTTACACAGCAGGGTATTTCCCATGGCTGTTGTTTTCCCCCCTTACATAAGCCTCACTGAATATTTTAAATTAAATTAGTTTTAAAAATTACGTGAAATAATAGGATGGGGACGGTTTGTGAATAGCAAAATTTACTTAAAGCTACAAATATGAACACTCTCCGAATACGTTTAAGATATTTAAGAATAAAATATTAAATAGAATAAGGCAGCTTTAGTACATTTGCAATAGTTGTAGAAAAGTTTGCTGGTACCACCACAGCATTAAGGAAATAGCCTTTGCAAAGGTCACTGCCTGAATTACTCTTGTAAACCAAGGGGGTTTTCTTCCCACGTTACTCCCCTCACTGCAGCTTCTCTCATGCCACCTTCCCCTGGCAAACCCTTTTAATTTCCTTTCTCTGCCTTGTCCCACCTCGTTGTGAGTGTCTATTCCATTTCTAGGACTCTACCAACAGAGCCCAGAATCACATTTCTGTCCTCAGCTGACTGTACTCTTCAGAAGAGTCACCTTTCTGATTATTTTCCCTCTTTGAGGAGCTGTAACCTCCTGCTGGTCTCCATACACACCAGCCTCTCCCTGATCCTACCTTCTCATCCTCACTCCAGATCACACCTTTCTATACTTTCAAAATTCACCTGACTGCCAGAGCAATCTTTTTCCCTCGCCTGTATTTAAATTGTAAGCAGGAAAAAAAAAAAAACAGAAACAAAAAAACCCAAACCAAAAAAACCCACAAAAATAAGCAACTGAAATGTATGTGTGGAAAGAGTTAAACCACAACATCACCCTCACACTGTTTCTTTGCTATTTCCTAAGTTCTATTTACAATTATCTGTGCAGTTCAGGAGCTTCTCTGCAGACAGCCTCTCTGCTCAGGGCAACTGTGTTCCTAGCTCACGATTTGGCTCAAGAAGCCTCATGAAATTGCTGTTTACGGCAGCGTGAGCAGGACTGGATTGTTAGATAGACATGTACAGAGATACACACGGATATATGTGAATACAGACGTAAGCTGCCCAACGTCATCGTGCATATTTAGCGTACTAAAAAACAGGACAACAGATTTTACAGGATGTCCTGAACGCTCAAGCACCGAATGTGGGAATTACTCAGGGAGAGAGGGAATATCCACAAGCTCTCACCTGAAAAATAATTCCTGGTTCACAAAACACAAGGTAAAATTCCCCTCACTACCGGGGCTTGAGCAAGAAACCACTGAAGCAAGCAAGGCAGTGCCTGCACCCATTTGCCTAAAGGCAGGAAAAATGTTATGAACCTGTAGGACTCTCGATTGTTTTATCCAACCACACGCCACGCTCGATCTATTTTTCTTACAAATACAAAAGCCATCTGTAAATTAATGGATCAGATTTTTCCATAGATATATTCAGGGATTTGAACAACAAAAAAATTGAGAGGGGAAAAAACATCAGAATCACCCACTGGCTTTATGTATTAATTGCAAAAAACTGAAGATTTGAAATTGGCAAGAGAAAAATATCAACTGTTGAACAGTATCAATTAACTTGAAATTGTTACAGTTTTTGAAGCTTCTTAGCTGTTAGAGCACACAAATATTCAGTAGAGCTTTTCACAACAAATATTTTGAAGTGCTTTATTCGTGGCACTGTGAGAAATACCAAAGTGCAGCTGGCTCTGAAATGAAAGTCCACACGTGAATATCTCAGTACAGACCAGTCACTTCAGGAGAAAAATAACGTCAAGAAAACAGCAGAATTCAGTTTTGTCTTTATGCTCAACCTGGCTTCCTGTCTTTCCATTTCTGATAGTCAAAAATCATTTCTGCTTGAAAAGTCTGGAAATCAAAATAAACAACAGTTTTGTTTTGGTGTTTTGTGATTATTTTTTGGTTTTGTTTTGTGTTTTGTTTTTTGTCTTTTTTTATATATTTTTTTTTTGGCGGGGGGGTTTGTTTTGTTGGGTGCTCTTGTGTTTTGGGTGGTTTTTTTAGAGGGGTTGTGTTTGGTTTTTTGATGTTGTTTGTTTTGGCAAAAACAAAACAAAATCAAAACAAAAA
>JAAGNO010007517.1:0-18804 GCA_033439905.1 Ceryle rudis
TGACCCCTGGAGGGGTTTCCAAGCCCCCGTAGAGCTGTGGTGCTGAGGGCCAGGGGTCAGTGGTGCCCTGGCAGTGCTGGGGGATGGGTGGACTCCAGGAGCTGACAGGGCTCTGCCAGCCAAAACCATTCTGTGATTGGCTTGTTCCAAGAGGTGCCACCTCCCACTGCAAAAGAAGGACCAAGGTCGCACAATGATCTGTCACAGGAGCATCCACCACATCTCATGAAGGAAATGGGAATAAACTCTCTTGGGTGTCCTTTTCCCCCAACCCTATGGCCACGACAAGAAAAACCCCTCAAAACTCCCGGGGCAGCCGATGATTCTGCTTCCTGCAGTCATGGCAGTGCCAAGTCAGGTTCAGGCCTCCCAGTCACTCACAGCCCCTTGTTTCCCTGTGTCTGTTGACCTGTGCCCATCACTGTTGCTTTGGGCCTGCAGGACAGGTAGGAATTCCCCAAGAGATACCTCAAGAATGTGTTGAGGTGAGTCCAGCGGAGCTCCTTCAGCAGGCTGAGCAGTGTCGGTACTGAAAGCAGTCCCCAAGGTCTTAGAGCCTCCTGCGCTGGTGGGTGGCAGGAGAAAAGCCTCTTCTCACGCTTGGAAAGGAGATTTGCTCTCCTAAGCACACAGGACTTTTTAATTACAAGCAGAGCTTCACCCCAAGCCACATCCTCTGCTGTAAAGTATCAGCTGTAGCTCCGGGGTCTGATCTAAACAAACAAGGGTTTGGGTGAAAATGCTCCAGTTGTACAAGAGGAGGTGGGCAATGGTACTGCCACTCAACTCTACAGCAAAATGGCCTTTGGCATCACCAGACCCAGCTGTTTGGAGACGCTCACTGGCCTGGCATGGCCAGGAGAACAGCACAAGAGGCCAGAAACGAACAACCAGAGCAGACTTTGCGGCAGAGACCACAAACTGCAGCTGGAAAGTGCAGCTTGGACTTTAGGGGATTGGACAGGGTTTCAACAGGTCACCCGAGGAAGGAGGGGACTCTGTCAGTGGAGGCTGTCAAGGCTCAGCCAGAGCCCTGGTGAGCTCGTGCTGGCACCTCCCCAGCTCTGAGCCAGAGGCTGGACCAGAGACCTCCAGGGCCCCTTCCAACTGCTCTTATGCGTTTCCGTCACCGATGGGGTGAAGCAAAGGCTCCCGGAGCAGCACCACATGGCGCAGCCAGAGAAGGCTCCTCCATCCCGTCCGGAGCCGGCTGCGGGCTGCCCGCCCTGCACATCGGCCGTTCCTCTGCCTGCCTCACTCTGGCATTTCAAAACAACGTTTGGCCAAGAAAGCGGAAATTTTCCCAACCAGAACCATTCCTGCAGAGCTGTCCCTGAAGCGCAGCTGGTGGTGCTGGACCACAGCAGCTCGGGTGTTCAGCCCCAGCATATTCCTGCCAGGCTCTCTGTGCTGGGCCAGCTTGCTCATTAGCGCTGCTTTCTGAGAGGATTTTCACCAGCTGCTGAGAAACAGACCCTACAATCAATCCTGAAGCCCAACAGGTTCAGCCAGTATTAGTCAGGCTTCGTACGTTGGTTCAGCATCACTGGCTCCAGTTTGAGGCTTTTCTTCCCTCTCCTTTTCCAGGAGGAAGGAAGGTAACAGCAGGTAGGACTCCAGCCTTACACTCATTTTCTCCAGCCTGTTTCATTCAGCAGCTTTCCCTTCTATCAGTTTTCACTTCTATCTGCTTTTAACTGGTGTTTTCAGAAAGAACACAGAAAGAAAAAGTCTTAAACTTTTTTCTTTTTTCCTTTTCCCCATCCATTTTGTGCCACTCATTGCACAAATGGGGTTGCCTTTTCCTGCAGTAGCTGAGGATACCTCTAGTGCTGCGCTCCCACAGCCAGCTCCTGTCTTTGCTGGAGCAACAACATACCCGGGCAGGATGGCAAACGTCTGCTCTAAGACAGTTCATGAGCAACACAAGGTGGTTTGGGGAAACTCAGCCCCACTAACCAGAACATTGCAGCTTGGTGCTGAGAAACATCTAAACAGGTTCTTCAGAAGGACCCTTCTTCTTTCATATCCCTCTAGCCAGATACGGAGAAAGGCAATACCCTTTAAGCTCTTCTTCTGGGAAAAAAAAAAAAATAATAAATCCAAGACCCTGAGAATGGAAAAAAGCAAACAGATATTTTAGGTCCCTGCTAAATTTGAGCTGTTTTCATGCGGGACAGTCTTCCCGCGCTCAGAGAGGAGCTTCCAGCCAGAAAGCTTGGCCAGGTGGGGTGCAGAGGGGCACCCTCTGTCCCACTGAAGTTGCTCCCTACATGAAAGCCGTCAGCAGTTTGTTACTGCTTCTCGGGGGGGAGTCACCATCTCCACACCCCGCCAGGATTGACAGGCCAGGGGCGTCCTCCTGGAGAGCTCAGCGCTGGTCACGCCGCTGCCCAGAGCGGCTGGAATCCATCAGGCTGATGCGATGCCGCTGGAGATCAGGATGGGACCACGGGACTGGCCCCAGCAGCAGCAAACAGTGGAGGGTGATAATATCTCAAACAATTCTGGCTGCTTACAAAACGTTTGTGCGGTCGCAGTACCTCAGCACGTGTTTGAGCTCCACAATGCTTTGTGACTTGAGCAGATTTCTCACCAGTAAACTGGATGGTGCATCATCATCATCCCCTCCCTGATTTCAGTTCTTCACGCCACCACCAATCCCCCAAGAGCAATAAATGCTGAGATGGAGCATTGCAGGAGGGTTGCTTGGGAAGGAAAGTGCTGAAAGAGGAACACCACTGATTTGTTCTCCTGCCTTGCTGCAAAAGGATCTATATCTTGTCCTAAACAGAAGAAGAAAGAGCGCATTGTCTCCTCTGACTGTGATGAGACACCGCAGGCGCAGACACCTTGGACAAAGCCAGCCTGCAGGCACAGACTCACCTTCCCCATGGGCTGGTAAAGCCCATGAGTTCTTGGGACAGCTGCTGGATGCCCGGCTGGCCTATCTGGAGAGCAAAGTCCTCCCAGTTCTGCTGGGCAGCGCTAGCAGGAGGAAGGAACAGCCGCGCAGGTGGAGCGGTGTGACCGTCCCACCCACGCGTAACCCCGTTTCTGATTCACCCAGCGGTGCTCACGTTGCAAAGGTCCTCGGTCCTCTGTCAGGAGATGTGGAAAGCACCATCGATCCAGCCTGCCAGGGCTTCGCTCTCTCCGGGTAAACACACACCTCCTCCCGCACCCCTGGAGAGCGCTGGTGATAAAGACACCGTTCCCTCCTGGCCAGCCCTGCGGGCCCCCTCCGGGAGGCTAAAGGTCTGCCCGCTCCCTCCCCTGCTCTGCGCCTCACACACAGTGGGAAATTTGGAAGACAACTTTTGGTTTTTTTCCTTTTCTTGTTTTCCCTCTTTAAAAGTTCACAGCTCTGGTCCAGAGCCTGCCCAAGGCACTTGGCAAAGCTGCAGAGGGATGTTGGTTTGACTGGGAGCACCACTCGGGAAGCACTGGCTGCCTTTCCTGCCTGGACGCAGCCGCATTAACCCCAGGACTTCATTTAAGAGAGACCCACGGCAATGCTGGTGGGAGCCCAGAGCAGTTGCTGGCCCTTCTGCCCTACCCAGAAAAGGCAGCTCTTCTTACCTTGGAACGTGAAGCAACAAAAAAACCCTCAGAAAACAGATACAAGAATTGCTGCCAGACCTGGCTTATGCATAACAACCTTTTTGCTCATTCCTTTTGGAAAAAGATCGTTGGTTACACCCTGCTCGGAGCCCTGGCTCCGGACGGATCAAGCCTTTGTGAACACAAAAAGCACTCGGCAATTCGGGTATGATTTCCAGTGGGCCCCAGTGCAGCATCCCGACACAAAAGCCACACGGGAAGCAGCGGCTGAAGCAACTGTACTCCAGTAAATCACATCTGCTTAGCAGTGGCAAGCTTTTCGTGAGCGGGGAGGCTGGAGGGCTCTGTGGTTTGGAGGCACATCCAGGGCACGCTGTGATGCCCCCCTCTCCGGCCAGCAGGGAAAGGATACTGCTTCTTAAGGGCTGTGAAATACGTACAGATGTTCCCAGAATGGCTGATGCCAAACCCCGATGCCCCTCGCACAACAGCACGATTACACATGGGCAAGATAAAGCACACGACTTCCAGTGCTGCTTGTGCCAGCCAGCGAGGTGTGAAGAAGGGATTTCTCAGGCTCTGTTCAGTCCTTCCAGGAAGTCAAATTTCCTCTGAGGTTCACAGAAAAGTTTCTGAAGGCCACATAGGGACCAAAGTGGTGGAGAGCAAAACAGGCCACTGCCAAGGCAGGGAGCAAGAGAGGGCTGCGCTGCAGTGAAGAGCTGGGTGTGGAGCGGTCTCCTCACTCACCTGGAAGCTCGTGCTTTGCCTCTTTCCCTTGTTCTGGCTGTTAATAAACTCACCCCAGCCCCATCCCATCCACTCTCATCCCTGTGCTGCTCCATCCCCTGCCTCTCACACCCGGTCTCTTCCCGACCTCACCCTGAGAACCAGGCGGGTTATGCACAGCTCAGCTTTATTTTCTCTTTTTAGGTTAAATAGTTTTTTTTCACCACCTTGTAAGAAATAGTTTAACACTTTCTAGAGCTTCCACACATACCCCCTTCCTCCTTTTGGCCCCCTTGTGACACCTCTCTGGGAATGTGCGCAGGGCACGGCACACAGCGCTGGCACCCAGGGGGCAGAGGAGAGGACAGGGGTGGCAGAGCACTGGGGCTGGCAAGAGGAACGTGGCTCGGTTACCTGCCTGTGCTGCTGGGTGGTACTGGGCTTGCCACTCCTCTGCGTGAGGGTGAAGGGCAGCGGCTTTCTCACCTCCTCCTTGATATCTGCTCACTGCCAGGCAGAGGCAGGTCCCTCCCAAGGCAGGTGAGAGTCCCACACGGAAGTCAAGTTGCTGCTCGGCTCACGAGACCTCAGGCGAAGGAGCCGGGGAGGGAAACCACATTGTGAGGAACCCCAGGAGCCTGGCAGCCTGTCCCACCCGCAGCCTCAGCTCCACCAGCTGCCCGAGGGACAGCTCCTCCGAGAGCTTCCCGGAGGAGGGAAGGAGAGGGAGGCAGAAAGAGGCTCTTCTCTCCACCATGCAGGTAGGAAACAGCAACTGCTCAGCTATTTCCAAGGGGCTGCTTTTCAGCATCTCCAAGCCACCTGTAGCTTGGGAGCAAGGGACACAATCGGCTCTGATCTCTGCCACTCGTGTGCTCCCAGCCTTTAAAGTGCTTACAGAGTAGGATGGTTCCTCTCTCCAGTGAGCAATCTTGTTCCTCCCACGAAGGTGTGACGGAGAAGCGGTGGAGCTGCTGCCTCTGCTGTGCCTACAGCCAGGGGACCCGAGCCCCACGCACCACCCCGGCCCCACAGGCTGGTGCCAGGGTCCAGAGGTGCCGGAGCACGGATCAGAGGATGGTTTGGACCGAGACCAGATCTTTGGTTTATACAAACCCAGGAAAGGGCACTGTGGAGGTGACAGCCCCAGAGGTTTCAGGGGCACCTGAAACAAAGCAAGGCAGAGAGGGACCCATGATGTTCTGTTTCTCCAGCTTGAAAGAGATGATGTGGTTCTCTCCTGTTCTGAGCCGGGCAAAGGCATTACAATCAGGGCAACCAGGAGCTGCAGAGGTTCAATTACAGACTGTCCCATTTCTTAGGAAACCACCAGCCAAGGTGGAAGTGCTCGAAGGGAAGTGCTTGTAAGGAACATCCCAGAGATAAGAGCACTTTGATCACCTCGGTGTGCATGATGGGTTACACCCAACCCCTCACCAATCCACGATCCAAAAGGAAAACAAGGATGCCGGATCCTATCCCGGCCTGAGTTACTCACACGAGCGACTACAGCCCCAGCCCAAGGGTGCCTGTTACATTTCGCTCAAGGATCCGGTAACCTCGCCCAGCTCAGTGGGTTGTTACCTGGCCGGCGACGAGGGGACAAGGACCCTCTGACCCAGCTGGCGAGAAACCAGGCACACTCCAGGGCATGAAAACCTTTCGACACTAAAATTCCTGCTTCTCATTGCACTCGTTACTTCTCCTACACCTTTGCACGTCACACCTCCAACCTGCTCCAACCATGAGGTGGGAAAGAGCGAAACAGGGACCGTCCTTCTTGATAGCAGGGATTGGAGTCCAGGGCTGATGCAACTGCTGCCGAGCCAGGGTGGCCTCGCCTGCGTGCAGAGCCGATCCGACCGCCCTGTGCTGCCGGGATCAGACAGCGCCGCTGCTCCCCCGGGACAAATACAACCATTGTGGGAGCAGCAGCGCTCCCAGGTCCCTGCCCTGGGCAGTCGTCCCTACGTCCAGGGCACATCTTGCCCCAGACACCAGCTGGGCTCCTGCTCAACCGCCTGAGCAGCCACGGCTCAGAGCCACCCTTGCCTGGTGAGGATGGCAGTGGCCACCGAAATGAGGTAAACCTGCTGAAACGAGGCTCTGCCATCCTCACGGGTCTGCAAATCCCCCTCTGCAGCTTCTTTTATGCAATTTTTGCCCATTACCGCTCTGGAGGTGGGTACTGGGAATTGCCTGTACCAATCTGCAAATAATTCACAAGTTCCTCCCCCTTTTCCAGTCCTACGCAGGGGCCCTGGCGGTGCCTGCAGAGCGGGTACCAGGCAGTGAATCGCGTTGCTATGGGAACGGAGAGAAAAGGCAGACCCTGATACCATGACATCCTCATTGCCTCGAGAGCCATACGGATTCTCAGGGCTTGACTGGAAAATTAGAGAGCAATGAGTCCCTCCTGGGATTAAAATCAGCGCTTGCTATTTCAGGAACTTGGAGAAGCAGGGGCAGGATCTGGCTGCGTCAGGTCTGAGGGAGCAGTGATGTTAGGCCTGGGAGCACTGGTGGAGGAAGGACCCCAACGAGCTCTGTTGGGGTCAACACCATCAGGACAGCTGTGCTGAGGTGCTGACCTCAGGGGCATCTAGGAACACCCTGAAACCCCGCCGTCCCCAGAGCGTGTTTCCCCTTCACACTGTCAATCTTTCTCATCACGGGCACCAGCCCCATCCCGCAGAAACCGGCTGGGCAGGACTGAGACCACGCGACCTGTGCAGCGGTGGTGCCAGGCTAGGTCTGTGCCAGCATCAGAGCATCAGCACTGGGGCAGAGACCCAGCAGGACTCCTGCTCCCTCCCCTGGGCCCAGAGAGGGGCTCTTGGCCAGGGAGAGCTGTCACGCCAGCTACATGCTTACCCACTTGTGGAGACCAGCCCAAGCCAAACCCCCATTCTCCTGCCTCAGAGCCTGCTTAGAGCTTTGGCAGAGCAGACAACAGCAGCATAACACACACACCCCCCCCTGCATCCTGACCTAAACTGGGGTACTTTTTAGCAGTGAGAAGTTCTGGTTCTTACTGCAACAGCAGCTCTGGGGGAGAACATTCCTCTTCTCAAGCCGCCTCCCTTTGGCTCCCTGTTGGTCAGTCTTACAGCTCTTTTGCTCTGGGTGAAGCCCTAGCTCCATGTGAGAGGTTTTTGCAGCATCTCAGCCCTCATCCCAATCTCTCCTGCTCCCACGGCGTCACACTTCAGTGGAAGCTTGGGATCCAGGTCTTACGCCAGGGCATGGTTGCACCACCACCACTCTGCTCCTGAGATTGCAGCTGGATGAACTTGTCTGTCTGGCCACTGTTTCAGGTCACGATGTCTTTGGTGGCAACACTGACAGATGATATTCCCCCCCGGCAGCTCCTTCCCACTTCTGTGTTGTGTCACCGTGCCCTTGGGAATGGCAGATAACTGTTTGTGGGGCCACGCCATGAGTCGCATCAGAGAACTGCAAAAAAAGAAACCAACCAAAAACGCAGTTTTGAAGACAGGATCCCTTCCCTGCCCATCACAACATGACCTGCAGAGCGCGTCTGATTAATCTCATGGCATCCACTGGGATCTGGAGCCTGGTGTGCTCTTGCCAGTCCACTGTAGACTGTTTGGACTGATCCCCTCGTGCCCAAGAGGGAACCTCAGCTGCAAACCAGGCTGAGATCACATCGGGGGCCAGGAGCAGAGGACAGGGACAAAGAGGTTTGAAGCTGCTGTGCTGCAGTTCCGGGCACTCACCAAGTCCAGGCTGCAGCTTCCTTCAGCAGAGGGGCACCATGGGCTGGGAAGTCACGCCGGGCAGAGGGCAGCTGCTGCCACGGGGCCGCCTCCTTTTCTTCATGCACACCCAGGGCGGCAGCACCGGGTGCCCGAGCATAGCGAGGCTTAAACGGCGACGGTGAGGAGCTGTGCCCACCCGCGCAGCCTCGCTCCTGGGAGCTGGCAGCACACGGCAGGGACCGGGCTGGAGCCGAGTGCCAGCAGCTCATCTTCCCTGCTCTGTCCCTCGGCCACAGACAGAGGCAGCTGAGGGGTTTTCGAAGGATGGGTTTTGCTGCTTTGCTGCAGCACTCGGGGCTGTGCAAGGCTCTGAGGGCCCAATGTGCCCTTCACCGGAATCAGAA
This sequence comes from Ceryle rudis, assembly GCA_033439905.1. Taxonomy (NCBI): domain Eukaryota; kingdom Metazoa; phylum Chordata; class Aves; order Coraciiformes; family Cerylidae; genus Ceryle; species Ceryle rudis. Next base: position 8,420 of record JAAGNO010007517.1, read on the forward strand.
CCCACCTTCCCCACCCTCGCCTGAGAGCTGACAGTGCCCTGTCTGAGGGGAGCACCTGGAGAGGGGGAAAGGTTGGTTAAAGATGGTTAAAACTGCTGGAGCACAGAGAGACGCGAGAGTTGGCGTCAGTGCCAATGTCAGGGCATCAGGTGAAAGCAGAGGGACTGAAGCCCTGAACAGAGGGAGCGGTTTGGTGTTTTCCCCTCCTGTCTGGCTCCCTTGCACCCCCAGGGTGCCATAAACATTGGGCATGACATGAGCCCAAGCAGAGGCTACTCAGACTCGGCAGCAGGTCCCTAAACACAAAGCTGCACTTGGCTCAGGAAGGCCCCAAACTGGAGCACAGGAGCACTGGGGGGGAGGTTTTGGACAAACCTGCTCATACCCTCCTCCCTGGGCAGCCCTTCGTGCTGCTGGGAGAGGGAACCTGGGCCAGCTGGATCTTGACCTTACATTGCAATGCGACTTCGTCTGCACGGGCTCCGTTTTTTGAGGTGCTGCAGGTACAACCAGCAACAGACCCTGGAGTGCCCAGCACGGGGTGGGCTCCGCTGGCGGGCAGGTTCCTGGGTACCACAAGCAGAGGGCTGCTCACCTGCACCCACCACCCTGAGCCCAGTGCCTGCAGCAGGCTTGGATCCAGGGCATCGCGATGCCACCCACACGCTGGCAGGGAGAGGTTTGCTCCGCGCCCAGGCGCGGGATCTCCCCGGCAGGTGCTGAAGCCTTTGCTGGTTTTCTCCTCCGCAGGATGGAATTCTGCTGACTCCCTGGAGGGGGGGGTTTCCTGTCGAGGACACGGACCCGTTTGCACCCCCGGTAAGTTCTGCCCCCTCTGCACTGGGGGACAGCTCAAAGAGGGGAGTGGGGCAGTGTCGAGGCACCAGCTGTCTCGGTTTCCCCATCCCCACTCTCCTGCTCACCCCCAGTTCCCAGGGACCCTCCACACAGTCATGATGAAGGTCCCACCCTCTGAGAGGCTGGAGCTGAGAGGGAGAGCTCTCGGCTCACCACCCCCATACATTCCCTGGCGTTTTCTGCGGGCAGGATGAAGAGAAGTGGGATTTTGTCCTGGTAAGCGACATCCATGAAATGGGCAGCGAGAAGGAGATCAAGAGGAAGAAGTTCCTGGATGAGCTGAGCAAGAAGGGGTTCACCATCAAGGTGAGGGGCTGTAGGAGGGGAAAGCAGAAGATACTTGGCTATCTTATGTAGCCGGTTTGGGCTCCTGCATCCCAGCAGATGGTAGGGATCTGAACCACCGAGCTGATCACTGTATCCGTGATGGAAGATAAACCACTTACTCAACCAGGGGAGCCCCTGGCCCCAGGACTCATGTAGCCCCTGACCCTTGCAACTCTGACACTTCCCTGCCCCTCTGGCTCCACCAGCACTCTTCTAACAGCCCTTCTCTTCCACACCCACTAGAAAATTGAGGACAAGCAGCTATTTTATGGAGTCCGTGCCCCAGAACAGATCTTCCAGAAATACCAGTCGCTCCTGAGGAACCCCGACAGCAGGGCACAAAACCCTGATGTCCATCATGACGTACCAGTGACCACCAGGTGGGTGCTGAACTGGGCTACTGACTTCCAGTACCTTCCACTCCCCTTCCTCCGCACCAGCAGACTCTTCCCAGCTCAGCTCACAGTGGTGCCAGGTTTCTCATTCTCCACAGGCCACCTCCACCTACCATGGGCACAGTTGCCAGCTTCTCCCTGCCCACAGCCAGCTCCCTGTTTCTTCCCCTTTTCCTCCCTTGGATTTTGGTGCACACCTTCTCCCTCCCTGCCCCTGTTTTCCAGGGCCACACCACACAAGTCTGTATCCCCAGAGCCGCTTTAACCCAAGTTTCTCCTTGCTCAGGATACAGATCGTGAACTTCATCCTGCAGAACACAGTGACGTCCGACCTCGGTAAGGGAAGAGGGCAGCAGGGGCTGTGCCCAGCCTGCATCTGCAGCCAGCCTTGGGGGTGGGCATCCCCAGCTGCCTCACCACCCCCGGGCAGGAGCGGGAGGGGGCAGAGGGTCTGGGTGCAGCTCAGACCAGTGAATTCACTGCTGCATCCAGAGGCTGGGAGATTTGTGCCACAGGAACCAGCAAAGGCCCTCGCCTCCTTCTCCCCAACCCCCTGACCTCAGCTGCCCACCGCAGCTCTCCTGCACCCCCCGAGGGCTCACTCCTCTCCGAAGCCCCCCGAGGAGCAAGGCACCGAGCGCTGGCTCTTTCTCGCTGGCTCTGTGCCTGCGGCAGCCTGGCAGAGTGGCACAGGCACAAGGATTGGTGCCGGCCCCCTCCGAACAGCTCAGCCTCAAACAGGCACCTCTCTGCCCCCCTCAAAGGCTCCAAAAGGGTCGGGGTGATTCTGCCTGGCAGGGAGTATCAGGGGCAAGAGCAAAGCTTCACTAATCCTCTCCATTCTGCTCTGCTGCCAGAGAAGCTGCACGACCTGGAGAAGAAGAAGGTTTTTAAGGCATCGTTCCCTTTGCATGAGGTGAGGCCGAGCGCATGGGTGCCTGGGAGGAAAAGCCACGAGAGGTGGAGGAGCAAGAGCAGGGTGGGGAGGCCTTTGGGTAACTGGGGCTGTATCAAGACCTCTCTGGATGAAGGGCCCGACAAAGCTCCCACCAGCAGACTGGGAGCTGGGCTGGGGTTTAAGCCTGCCCTAATATTCCTGTGTTCGACCGACTTCTCTGCTGTGCAGAAAGAAGAGGTGAGCGAATTCCTGAAGGAGAAATGGGCTCGCTGGAGGGGTGTGTTTCACCAACAGCCGATTGAGAAGATCAGGTAACGCAGGCAGAAGAGGCACAGCTGATCCCTCTGACCAAGGGCTCCTCGCTGAAGCCCAGGGGGCTTTACGCCCTTTGCCAGGCTCCTGCACTTTGTGTTAAACCATCACTCTGATCCCGGCTCACCTCGCACACGGGGCTTCTGCTGCAGCCTGCAGAGCTCTTTGCCTGAGGGGCGTCCCAGTGGCACCGAGCTCCATCTGCTAACTCTGCAGTGGGAAACAGCCCCCACATCCGCATGGGTTTTAATTAACCCGGTTCGTTTTCAACTACACGCTGCCACGTTCCAAGGGAGGTGAGGTGGGACCAGTGCCTCAGTGCAGCACGTCCAGCCCGAGGCGGAACCCGGGGCATTAACGGCAGCAAAGGGGCTGCTGCAACCACATCAAAACCCAGGGAAGAGCACGGCTCTTGTTCTAAAAGGGGGAGAGGAGCAGCCCACCGAGGTCTGGGGAAGCAGGGCAGAAGCATCACGCTGCTGCATAAAGCTGTCGCGGGCTCTGCTGGGAGGTGGAGTGCCAGACGGGGGATGTGCTCTCCTTCCTTAAGCACCTATTACAGTTTACAAGCCTGGCAGAGGCACCAGGGACTCCTGATGCCTCCGTGGAGCTCAAGGTCAAACAAATCCTCATTTCTAAGGCCAACACATCGTGACTTGTTGCTGTCACGGGAGGATGAAGGGGCTGAATATGAAATCAGGGGTGAGAGGGGAAGGAACGTTGCGGGGTTTTGTTCATTTTATCCACAGGCCAGGGAGCACATCACCAGAAAGTTAATTTCTCTGGAACGCAGGAGGGGAGGCAGATCCACCAGCCACCTTCATTTCTCACCCATGGCCCCAGCCCCCTTCCCCACACCAGAAAAACAGAGACGTTGCCGCCATAAGACAGAGACACAAAAGCGCTGCAGGCAGATGGCCGAGCCCAGCCGGGGGAAGTGCTGTGGTTGGAAACCTCGCACCCCACAGCCCCCGCACCCGCCCGAGCCCGGCCTTTCTACAATTGCTCTGCAGGCACCGACCGCAGCTCGGTCCCTCAGCCGCTCCCACCCCTCTTCCCTGGCACATGGTCAAGCTGACCACGTCCAGGCACCTCCTCCGGGTTAGACCCTCTGGGCTCTCAGATTCTGCTCCTCCTGGGCCCAATATGCCTTTGGGGTGGAAGGGCACCTTCTAGTGACCCCTAACGATGTCATCTCCTCCGGTGGCGGCAAACCACATCTCACCTTTCCTCCTAGGTGCTATTTCGGTGAGAAGGTGGCCTTGTACTTCGCCTGGCTGGGCTGGTACACCCGTGTGCTCTTCATCGCTGCGGTGGCTGGGCTGGTGGTCTTCGTGGCCGGGATCACCATTTTCAGCTCCAGCCAGGTGAGGTAAGGCAGCTGGGAACACCAAACGCATCCTGCTCACGAGCCTTTGCTCTGCATGTGGCTCTGAGCTGCTTCTTCCCCTTTGCTTCCCGCTGCCTCCTTCTTTCCAGCAAGGAGATCTGTGAAGCAAATAACACCATCATGTGCCCGCTCTGTGACCAGAAGTGCCCGTTCTGGCTCCTCTCCGACACCTGCACCTACGCCAAGGTAGGCAGCCCCCTTTCCAAGGCAGGCTCCAGGCAAAGGATGGGGAGATGCTCCCAGCTTGGGCGGTTCCCACACCACTAGAAAGAAAAGCCACCCTGTGAGGAAACCTCCACTGACCTCTCTAACAAGGTGCAACCAGATCACGGTCTCCATCACCACCAGGGAAGAGTCCACCACTAACAAGTCCCAGCACCCACCTCCCCCCTGCATTTTTCCCTCCTGGAGCATCGTTACCCTGCTTGGGGGGACCAAGGTGGCAAGAGGACCACTGGGTGCAGAGGCCTCTCCCCAGACCACGAGGTGCCACAGCTCCTGCCCCATCACGCTCTTCCTTGATCTTCTCCAGGTCACTCACATGATTGACAACGAGGGGACGGTTTTGTTTGCCATGTTCATGGCGATCTGGGGTAGGTGTCAGTGTCTTGGTGCCAAGCACACCCAGCCCACTGTGGCTTAGGGGGAGAGGAGGTGGAGGAAAAATGGACACCAACACAGCTACACCCTTTAGGGGCTTTTTAGCCCTCATCTCCTCCACTTCCAAGGCCATCGGCTCCCCTTCCAGACAAGGCAAGGAAAAAAAAAAATCACCCCAGCAACTTCCTTTAGCTCCCCAGACACTCTTCACCTGTCCTGCCTGAAAGCTTTTCCTCCTTCACCCACCACAACCTCCTGCAAAGCACCCAACAGCCTCCCTGGGTGGGCTTTTCCAGCAGCTGCCTCTAGGTGGTGGCAGCAGGAGGGAGGAGGGACCACCAGATCCCTCACTAACCTTCCAGACTGCTGCACGGTCTCCGAGCAGGGCAGACCTCTGGGCTCTGAGCTGATGTGCCACCATCACCGCGTCGGCTGCACAGCTCCTTTGGCTCTAGTGAAGCCCTTTCAGCTGCAGACACCACCAGAGGTGTGGGCTGGGCTGGGCTGGGTGTTCCACCCGCAAGGCCACCACCTGAGCAGGCCACGGACAGGGCTTCGCGTGTCGCCGGGGGCTGGTTTACGCAGGGAGGCGCCCAGGAGGGTCCATCCAGATGAAGTGAAGGGCGGTTGTAAGTGGACTGGCAGCGGCGCAGCCACGCTGAGGTGCAGCACAAGACACCGAGTCCACTAAAAAAAACAAAGTGTATTTCCAATGAATCCAGAACAATGTGCCTGGCTGACACCACGCAGACGTGGACGCCACGCAGACGTGTCCACCCCGCAGACCAGCCCTGGGGCTTGCTCTGGTTTATGCCAGATCCCCTGCAGACACTAGAGCTGGCCAGACCCCAGCGCCAACTCACCCACACGTCTCCGTGCCCATCCCCACGTGGGGCCGACTCTCACTGCTGTGTGACCAGGGTCCTTCCCGGTCACTGAGGTGCAGAGGTGGCTGCCTGTCCTCCATGGGTCAAGGCTGGATGGTGACATGATCGTCCATCCTGTTCTGTGGGACAGAGGGGTCACCACCTCCAGAGCCACCCCCGAGTGTCACAGCACTCTCCCCTTCTCCCCACAGCCACCGTATTCCTGGAGCTGTGGAAGAGGAAGAGAGCCACTGTGGTGACCGACTGGGACCTGTACAGGTGGGACGAGGAAGAGGTGAGGATGTCGTCTCACCGCTTAGCGCTTCCCTGTTCAGGGCAGGACTCAGCTGGACCCACAGAAGAGACAGGTCACAGGGACCCCCTTGCCCACCCTGATTCTCTGTAGATGTAAACATCTCATGGAGACAAACAGCAAAGCAACATCTGACAGTCCTGGGAGAGACAGCGAGCGTTAAGCAGATATTTCCCCCCCCACTGCTGGTCACCTCTCCATCTGCTTGAGGGCTTGAACTCAATCAGGACTGGCCACGCTGTTGTGGGTTGGGTGCTCATCCCTGTCCTCCTCTGGTGCTGCTCCTTCCCCATGTCCATTAACACAACAACCCCCACACTTTCCCCTGCCTGAGCACAGCTCTGCTCGACTCTTTCTTGCCCATTTTTTGATTTTTAAAATGGCTTTTATTTTCCTAAGGAGGAGCTGGCATTGCAGCTGATCAACAATTTGCAGCACGAACCCCAGCAGCACCATCACTCCTACTTCCGCAGCACCATCGTTCTCCTCTTGGTTCTGCTGATGGTACGTGCCAGGGTGACCACAGGAAGATCCGGTTTAAGGACACATGGGCTTTCCTCCTTCCCTCCCGACTCTGCTGCAAGAGCAGCGCCTCAGAGCACCCCGCTGCTGGAGCAAAGGCAGAGACCAGGTTGTCAGGGAGGGTCTGTGCCCATCACAAGGACCCAGGGGCCTCCCCACGCCCACATCTGGCTGTGCTGACGGGACAGGCCAACCCCGCTCCGGGGACCTGGGCCGATGGCTCTGCTCTCGCCGCAGCAGGCGGTGATGGCTGAGGCTGGAACACAATGGGTAGGAAGAGCCAAACCCTCGGTGCCCTTGTTTCTCCTCGTGGGCCAGTGGAGAGTCTAGACGAGTAGTTCAGGTGGAGACATCCACCTTCTGAACTTCTTGTCCCTCGCTGAAGAGGGCTGGCTTGCACACATGCCCAGACAAGCTTCGGTGAAGAGAGCCAGGGTCTGAAGGGCTGGTGGTCCTCACATGGGGTGGAGCAAGCACCCTCCACACACAGCTCCTCACCACCCCGCTGCCCTCCTCCGCAGATCGCCGTGCTGATCGGCATCGCCCACGCGCTCATCATTTACCGGGTGATAGCGACGGCGATCTTCTCCCAGAGCCGCTTCGAGCTGCTGCATGAGCAGGCCAACACGGTGGCCGTGATCACCGGGGCCGTGCTGCACTACATCACCATCGTCATCATGACCAAGGTGTGGAGAGACACGCAGGGTGGGCAGAGGGGCTTCTCCCTGCTTCTCCTCCATCAGCCCCTCCCACAATTTCCACCTCTCTCCTGCAGGTCAACAGGCAGGTGGCCCTCTTCCTCTGTGATCTGGGTAAGGGAACTGGGGGCTGCGTCCCCCCCGCCCCTGCAGCGCCGGGCTGACCGGCAGCACCCCCTTGGTCCCCGAGCACAGCCAGGCCCTGGCCCCTTCCCCTCCTCCGCTGTCGGGAAGCACGGACCGGGCAGCTCTTGCCGTGCTGTCCCTCGGGGGCCAGCTGCCCTCCAACACACAAGCTCATCCATGGCCCACGTGCTGCCAGCCAGCTGTCCCACAGCCACGGTACGCTCCGCAGGGTGGTCACCCTGTGGGGCTGAGAGCTGGCAGGAGCAGAAAGCCACCACAGCTGCAGGAGAGCTCACAGCGTGGTTTTCCCCCCATCTGAAGGGCCCCTTCTTCCCCAGCTCATGGCTCTGAGGGACCTCTCTGCTTAGCTGGGCTCAGCTCCATCACAGGGCTCAGGTGAAAGGCAGGGAAGGCTCCCTGAGGGGCAGAGTAACTCTTCCAGCCTTCAAAGAGCTGCTGTGGCATCCAAGGGGCAGCAGGACACCGTCCCACCGCTCTGTGACCGAGCCCCTGGGCCTTGCTCCCTTCCCCAGAGAAACCACGGACCTTCTCCCAGCGTGAGAACAACTTCATTGTGAAGATCTTCATCTTCCAGTTCTTCACAAACTTCTCTTCACTCATCTACATCGCCTTTTTCCTGGGACGGTGAGTGGTGGCGGGGGACCCGGGGGGAGCAGAGGGGAGCCTGTGTCCCCAGCCCCCCCCAGGGCCTGGGGACAGCCCAGTGTCTCTGCCGTCCCCACCAGGAACAGGGAGCCCCTGTGGGACCTCAGGAGGGCCGTGACTTTTCACCATGGACACGGTGGGTGGGGGAAGCCCCCTGCCTCTCCACCAGTGCCCGGAGGATGGTGCCCTGCACCTGGACTTTCATCCAACGGGGGTCAGTGCTGGAGCTCAACAGGTATCGCTGTTGTTGCTTCTTTACTCAGGATCAACGGCCACCCAGGGAACTACGTGCGCATTGCTGGCAAGTGGAGGCTGGAGGAGGTGAGGGACCTGCTGTGAAGCCCTCTGACCCCACACCACAGCTCCTGCTCTTCCTTTCCCTCCTGCCCAAGCAAGGAATCTCAGCTTCCTCCCGTAGCTCCTGCCCTGGGGCCGCAGCCCCTGGGGCCGGGCCGCGAGGCACAGCCCCTCTCCTCTTGTCCCTTTCCAGTGCCACCCCAGCGGCTGCATCACTGACCTCTTCATCCAGATGGCCATCATTATGGTGCTCAAGCAGACTATCAGCAACGTGACGGAGTACCTTGTCCCGTAAGCTTTTCTCCAGCCCGCGGGGCGCTCCCTGCTGCTCTGCACTCAGGGTGGCTTCCCAGCTCCCACAGAGACTAACCCTGGTCTCTGGGACAAGGTTTCCTCCGTGTCCTTCCCCGGTCTCCAGGGCTGGTGCTGGCAGCAGCTCAGCCCCGCTGACCCCGGCGGGCAGCCGCACAAAGCGCTCCCTCCCCCTGCAGCTGGATATGCCACAAACTACGTAAGAAGCAGCGCCCCAGGAAGAGAAACCTGATGTTAGGAGAGGAGGAGGAGGCCGAGGACCCCTGCAAGAGGCATTGGCAGAGCAACTATGAACTCAACGAGGTCAACGTCTTCAGCTTGTTTGACGAGTTCTTGGAGATGGGTACGTGGGGCAGGGGTTTGAATGAAGAGGCACGTGGGGTGCAGAGCCACATGTCCTCCTTGGCCGGAGACAGCCTGATGCTGGGGAGCACGTGTGGAGGACAGGGAGAGCTCCGAGACCCGGCTGTGTACCCAGCCCCGCTCCGAGAGCTCCAGCACACCCAGGAGACCATTCCCAAAATGAGAGGGCCGGCAACTGCGCTGGCCTCGGGCCCCTGCCCAGGACCTTCCTCTGCTCCCAGGAGAGTCAGGGTGGTGGCTGTAACCCCAGAGAGGTCCCTCTGCTGGGATGGCTCAACCAGTGCCCTGTGGGACCCCCCCACAGACCCCCTCTCAACAGCCCTGTGAGATGTGGGAGTGGGACACTCTCAGAGAGGTCTATCTCCCCCTTTCACCCCCGCACAGCCCCTCTGACACAAGTCACAAAGCAGGACACACCCCAACAGCGGTCGGGACCCTGCGGGATGTCCCCTCTGCGGTGGCTTCACGCCCGTGCCCGGCCTTTCCCCTCCGCAGCGATCCAGTACAGCTACACTACCATTTTCGTCGCCGCCTTCCCGCTGGCCCCGCTGCTGGCGTTCTGCAACAACCTCTTAGAGATCCACATGGATGCCATCAAGATGATGCGGCTGCACCGGCGCATGGTGCCCAGGAAGGCCAACGACATCGGTGAGGCGCGGCCCGAGAAGAGCCGCCGCTCGTGTGAACGGTGCCGGTGCTGAGATCTGTCCCCAACGCGAAGGCCTCGAGCGTCCCTGTGCCGGGGACGGGCTCCTCCTGCCCGTGGAGGGAGGGGAGCCCAGGGAGAGCAGTGGGCTGGGGGCAGAGAAGCAACTTCAGACCCTGCAGAGCCGAGAGGCAGCTCGGGGGCCTCCTGCCTTGACCTCTTCTGGCCGCGCCAAGCCTGTCCCTGAGCTGGAGCCCCGAGCGGCGGCAGCGAGCTCTCCAAGGGGCCTCACCGTCCGCCCCTCTCCCACAGGAATCTGGCTGCAGGTCCTGGAGGCCGTTGGCATCCTGGCCGTCATCGGGAACGGCCTGGTCATCGCCATCACATCCGACTTCATCCCCGTGCAGGTCTACAAGTACATGTACAGCCCCTGCGCGGCGGAGAACAGCACCGGCGTGGAGTGAGTGCTGCCAGCCCGGGCCCCCATGCCACTGGCGCAGAGGCACCGAGCAGGGTCCCAGCGGCGGGGGGGATGGGGAGAGGAAAGCTTTCCAGATGGCACCATCTTCAGCACCCAGCCGGCCTCCCACTGCCCTCATCCCCGTGGTGGGTAAACTGGTAGCCCTGAATGGGAAGCGGCACCACTGGAGAGCCACAGAACTGCCTGGGGGATGCTCCCTCTTGCCCACCCCCTTTTCCTCCAGGCCTTGGCTCACTGGCCAAGTCGGGGCAGAAGTCTCAGACCTTCACCTCCTCTGGGTTGTGTACAAAAGGGCAGCTGGGGGCGGGCGGGGCG
>JAAGNO010007519.1:0-12371 GCA_033439905.1 Ceryle rudis
ATTCTGCAAAAGGGCTGTCAAGGCCTGTGCCAGGCTGCCCAGGGCAGTGGTGGAGTCCCCATCCCTGGAGGGGTTTCTAAGCTGTGGAGATGTGGTGCTGAGGGACATGGTTTAGTGCTGGGTTAATGGTTGGACTCGATCTTAAAGGTCTTTTCCAACCAAAATGATTCTATATATCCTTCCAATCAGACTATCTCTTGCCTGGAGATGGCTGTTACAAATGGCAAAGGTCCCATACCTTATGAGATTTGAAGTTCTAAGAAAAAACAGGAAGAAGAGAGAAAGCCGAGGATGAAGAATAAAAAGCAAGAGCTGGAGAATGTGTTCAAGTGGAGTTTTGCACCAGATGTTCATAGTCTTGGTTGTTAGATGGAGAGATAATGAAGCCTTTTGACAGGTTAATTACAGTTAGTAGGAAAAAGTTTCTTCCCATGAGGGTAGTCAAACCTTGGAGCAGGACCCAGAGAATGGTGAAAATTCCCATCCTTGGAGACATTCAGACCTTCCTGGGACATTGCTCTGAGCAACCTGGCCTGAGTTTGCCTTGCTTTGAGTGGGAGTTCAGATCAGAGCCTGACAAAAGCCAGTTGCTGCCTCCATTATTTTATCTTTAAATGTTTATTGGGGTCTGCATTTGGTCTCTAATACTGTGATTAAAGCTAATGAGCTCAAAATCAACTGGAATGGTGAACTGTTCACATTTATAGTACAGAATTGTTTTAAGGACTACGCATTCACATACCATGAGTTATTAAGGGAATTTTTAACTTTACAGTAGAACTGAAGTATTGTGTGCATGGACAAAATGCTCTAGATGATATTTGTTCTTGTTTATCCTCAGTTTCTGGTTCTAATGGGCACAGCTGGGAGATGTAGTCATCTTTCATCTTCAGAGATGATTTAATAACTTGCTTGAAGAAGATTTCTTTTGTTTGTTCAAATGAGGTCCAATTGGGTAATCCGGAAATGAAGAATCATGCTGTCAGTTTTTCCTTTGTATTTACTGGGTAGATGTTAGCTTGCCTGCTTTCCTCTCTAAGCTAATACTGAAAAATGCCTGCAGGAAATTGATTCTTGAAAATGTCAGAAAATAGTGTAGTGAAGACTCGTTAGTAAACTCTTCATTGTATCCGGGAGTAAATTTAAATGACCTGAAAACACACTTGAGGGATGGTGGTGCTCCAGTTTGAGTGCAGCTCTTGTATTTGCTCTTGAGGTAGAGAGCCATTATTTAGAACTATGTGGCCTTGATCCTTCAACAAAATTCCATTGATCTGGTAAAGGCAGGTGCCTGTGCTGGTGGATATTTAGGGACACAAGGATGATGTGCACTGCAGGAGAAGAGAAGGCTGAGAGGAATTCTTGTCAATGTTTATAAATATCTGAAGGGTGAGTGTCAAGAGGATGAGGCCAGTCTCTTTTCAGCAGTGCCCAATAACACGACAAGGACCAATGGCCACAGGTTGGAACCCAGGAGATTCCATCTGAACAGGAGGAAATAAATCTTCCCTGTGAGGGCAGCAGAGCCCTGGACCAGGCTGCCCAGAGAGGTTGTGGAGTTTCCCCTCTCTGGAGAGATTCCGGACCTGCTTGGATGTGATGCTGGGCAACCTGTTCTGGGTGACCCAGCTCTGGCAGGGGGGTTGGACTAGATGATCTCCAGAGATCCCTGCCATTCTGTCATTAAAATACCTTTCCTGTCTTGCTGCATTTGCAAGTCTGAGGGCCTGGTTGTACTGGATGTCTCTGTGAATGCTGTCTGAATGCATGCCTTCAGCATGGAGATTTACATTGTCCTGTGGGAAAACAATAAATAACTTGTGGTTGGGTAATGGAGGAGATTAAATTCATCCACAGGTTGCTCAGCTGATCTGGTTAATGTAGCTCAGCTCTTCTGAAAGCTCTGCATTTAACCTGGTAGGTGTTTTTTCCTGGCATGAAGGCTTGAATTGAAACAGAATGGTGAGAGGAGTGTGTGCATGTTTAATGATGGAGTCAAGAACAGGATGGAGTCAGGGACAGAGACCTTACCATAGCCCAAAGGAAACTGGTGGTCATCTGGACATCTGATCTGTGTGGAGCTATGGAGGTAGTAATGTCACTTGTTTGAAGTTACTGCTTTCTCTGCTGGTTTTGATGTACTTCTAACAAAATTGAGTAACCCTGGTTTGCTCCTGGATTATATCCTTAGAACTGTAAGCAGATTTGACCAGAGTGTGTTAAATCAACCAAGCAGTCTAAAATAGCTGTTGCTTAGAGAATTTAGTTATGGCAGGGCAGAAATGATGTAGGATTATTTTCTCCAACCATGGATGTTATCTGTAATGGGGAGAAGACTGAAGCCAGCAGAGCACGGACCCAAGATTGAGTGGCATGCAAATAAAAACCAAATGAGATGGGTAGCTAGGGTTACAACAGTAGACTGGCATTTGAGAAGCTGAGGTCTGTCCCTGTCACTTGCCACTATCCTCAACATGTCACATCACCCCTTCAGACTTCTGGGTTTTCCCCTTTGACTTTTGCCTATGGCCCAGTTTGTAGCTGCTGTTGTTCCAGAAGCATGGCTGGCTGGGTGGAACTGGAGAAAGATAGTCATGTTTGATATTTTTATTTTTATGTGTGATCAGTTTTACACGCTGTTGTTCTCCATCTGCTTGTGCGTGCCCTGACCGATGTGCTGCCAGGTTTTGGGAGTGTTCAGTCTCTCTGGTTTCCTCTGACCAGAAATTCCATCCTCAAGCTGAGATGCCCTTTGGAGAGAAATTGTTTTAAAATATTAGATTTCCTATAAAAGGCTTCTGTTTTTCACAACTAGAATTTTCCTGTCAAAAAGAGGGGGTGGGGAAAGCAGGGAAACACATTGTCAAAATGATTCTTCCTCCTCTAGTTTGGTTTCTATTTAATTATTTCATTATTTTTAATGAATGAACAGGAGGTTTACTGTGTTCAGGAGACAGAGAATGGGTAGGGTCAGCCCTGAAGACTGGAAGCCATGAATACCCAGAGGCACTTTGACTTGAACAAGAGCCCTCTTCATGTCGGATGACTGGCAATTCCAGAAACCAGTCTGTCCCTCTGATAGCTCCTTCATTTCTAGCTGAGGACTGCAAGCTATGCTAAGAGCCTCTCCAGCAGGCACATCTACCATCTTGTATGGCACACTGTTGTCCTGCCTTGAACCGTGGTATTTGCAGAGATGCTGGAGGGAACAGACTAGAAGTTACAATTCTTTAGCAGCCCTTGCACCAAAATTATTGTGAAAATCCCCTCTCATCATAGGGAATGGAGGTGGAATGTGTTTCTATTAATGTTGGTGGAAAGGGACTCATGGGTTGGATGACAGGAAGGTATTCACACTATCTAGCTGTAGGTATTGCAAGTGAGAAGATTGTTTCAGAGGCTTTTTATATAGCTGATGAAGAGGACCAGCTTCTTCTAGGGCAAATTTAGATCATTTAATCAAAATGTTTGTTTACAGTCAAACAGAGGTTTCCTCCACACGGAGACCACTGTAGCCTTACATAGGTGTAGATAATAATTCTTTTCCAGGATAGCTATAGATAAAAACAGTTGCTTTTTTTTTTTTTTTTTTTTTTTGTAGTGTGGAATGACTTCTTTCCACATTTCTGCAGTAGCTGGTTATATATATTAGAAACAGGCTTAATGTCTCTGATCACAGAAACCTCTGACCAGAACACAGATCTTATCAGCAGGTGAAGTGGAAAAATAATTTTAACTAACTTGTTAGATTGGATTATTCTGCACATTGTTTATTATAACTCAGTGTTAATGTGGAGAAGTGAGTCAGATGTTTTTATGGCTCTGGTTTGCACTGACTTTTTCCAAACACGGGAACAGAAAGCACCCAGGTTTTGGATTTGGAAAGCCAACTGTTTTAAGGGGAAGGTTGAAAAAAATGTGTATTTAAAAGGAGGAAGAGGATTTCTGAATCATTTTTGGCAGAATAAACCTCTGTTCTACTTGAAGCAGCAATGAGATGAGGAGGTAGCTTGCTCTGCCAATAACATTTAATGACGAGTGATTTCCTGGTGCAGCATGAAATATAAATTAACAGCCGAGAGGAATGCAGAATTGAAAGAGAACAAAGTTTATCCACTTTTCTGAAATAATGAATCTAACAATAAAAGATTTTGGTTCAAAGCCAGAGCACAAGGGAGTTGGAGCTTTCTATTGATTTCAGTGGACTTGTCTGGTGCTTTTTGCTGCCCTTCTGCCCCCCTGCCACCACACTTTATTTCTGGTTGGTAGCAAATGCTTCCCAGCTCTTCTGTCTTTGCTCTTCAAATGACGGTTAGGTCTTTATGCAGTGGTCTGTGGTGAAGGGCTTTTTTTGTTTTCTTTTCTTTTTCCCCTTGCTCTGTGGTTTAGGGGTTTTGGCTTCTCTTTGTAAATGTTTCTTGATGTGGGGCCCTCCAGGCTGAGGGAGCTCTAAGTCTGAAAGGAATTGATAGGTGTGGTTGGTTTTGTTTTGGTGGTTTTTTTTTTTACTGTGTTATTTATTTATTTAGCTGTTAGTTTTAATGAATGTTGTTCAAAGACCAAGGCACCTGTAGAGCTGGCTAACTTAAATGGTGAATGCAGGTTTATTCTTGCCTTATTTCAAGCCCCCTTGTTCTCTCTGAGAAGTCTTTCGATGGGGTGTTGTGAAAATTATGGTATCCCATTTGCTGCACTCTCCTGACTTAAACTTCTACCACAAACCAGTAAATTGCTTCTTCTGGCTCGTCTTAGTGGTAGCTTAGTGTAAAGTTGTTAATGTTTTCTATCCTTTAACCTGTTAAAAAAATATCTTTTAATCAGAAAAGAAATCTGTTGCCCATCTCCTCACTTCCAAGCAACCTCAGCCTCATCCCTATATTTAAAGCCTTTCAGGTGAAATCTTGCTCTCTGCAGTTTCAGCTACTCTGGGAGAGCCTGGGGGGGGGTGGTGGTTGGGGTGTGACCTACTGCCACAGAGGGTTTGACCATCGCTGCAATTCTCACAGTTGGATGCAAGTCAAAAGAGGGGTACTGGCAAACACTCTGTTTCCATCTATGAGCTGCCGTGAGTAGTTATACTGGTATAAACTCCTCACAGCAGCATTACAGCAGTGGCATTTAACTTCCTTCAATGGAAAGCTTCAAGGGCTGCACAAGTTGGAAGGGACCCAGCTTTACCCACGTTGATTGATTGTTGGACTGTTGTTTGCTATGAGCTAATCTGTGTAGGAATGGAGCTCTAATCCATCCAGCACTGGCATTTCCTCTTGTCCATTCACTGTTCAAAGCAGGTTTCTCTTTTAACAGTTTGTTTTGAAACTCTATATTGTTTCTGGGTACCAGAGAGGATGCTGGAGGCACTGGATTTGCTTTAGAGGGGATCCTGAAGTTTTATACCAAGGCTAGGAGATGTGGGTGCATCTCAAGGATCCAAGTCCCACTGCTCACTTGGGATGAGCTGATAGATGTCTCCAGCAATCACTGCAGGTGGAGGAGGGCATACTGGGATAAGTGTCAACTGGGGTGACTCCACAAGCTTCAGTGAATCATAGAATGGTTTGGGTTGGAATGGACTTTTCAAGGTCATCTAGTCCAATCCCCCTGCAGTGAGCAGGGACATCTGCAACTAGAGAAATCATAGAATTCTAGAATTATCTAGGTCAGAAAAGACCTTTAAGATCATGGAGTCCAACCATTAACCCTACTCTACCAAGTCTACCACTAAGCCATATCCCCAAGCAACACATCTATACGGCTTTGAAACTTATCCAGGGATGGTGAGTCAACCACCTCCCTGGGCAGTATGTTCCAATGCCTGACAACCCTTTCAGTGGGGGGACAAAAAAAAATTCCTAACATCCAGTTTAAACCTCCCTTGGTGCAGCTTAAGGCCATTTCCCTCTTGTTCTGTCACTAGTTACTTGTGAGAAGATCACCTCCCTCTCTACAACATCCTGTCAGGTAGTTGCAGAGAGTGGTAAGATCAGCCTCCTTTTCTTCAGACTAAATAGCCCCAGTTCCCACAGCTGCTTCTGATAGGACTTGTTCTGCAGGCCCTGAAGGTTGCTCAGAGCCCCATCCAACCTCACCTGGAATGTTTCCAGGGATGGAGCATCTACCACCTCTTTAGGCAGCCTGGGCCAGGGTTTCACCACCCTCAGTGTAAAAAATTTCTTCCTTCTCTCTGGTCTAAATCTTCCTCTTTCAGTTTAAAACCATCACCCTTTATCCTGTCGCAATAGACCCTACTAAAAACTATGTTCCATCTTTCTGACAGACCCCTTGAAGTACTGAAAGGCTGCAAGAAGGTTCTCCCTGGAGCATTCTCTTCTCCAGGCTGAACAACCCTAACTCACTCAGCCTGGCTTCACAGCAGAGGGGTTCCAATGCTCAGATCATTTTTGTGGCCTCCTCTGGCCCTGCTCCAACAGGTCACTGTCTTTCCAGTGCTGAGGTCAATGCTGATCAATGGAATCTCACTCTGGCAGTCTTCATTTTAAGAACTTAAATATTCCTTCTCTGTTTTAAGTCCAGATCTCGCTCTGGTCGGATTCTGGTGCTGTGCTGATCTGCTTTTTGGGCAATTTGATGATCTAAAGGCTTGATAAATGTTCATCAAGTAAATTGTCAAAGGGACATGGTTATTCTTTGGAATGGCATAGTGTTGAGTTGTGTTCATGCCATAATTCAACAAGGTATAGCTGTGGCAGACAAATGTGCATTATGTCTGCATCTGGCTAGCTTTGGCAGAGATTTGCTTTCTAGTGACAGCCAGGGAACCTTCTCTAAAGAAATTTTTAAAAAGTGTGGATTTAAGAATTTCTTTGGTTTACAAACAGAGATATCTTCCAGCATATATGTGATCACCTAGAATGTGAATAGGTGAGAAAATGCATCACTTTTAATATAGCGAGTTTAAGTTGAAATAGTTCTTGTTGGAGAGGTAGGCAAGAGTGTGTGTGTAGATGAACTTCATAATATCTCCTTACAGATCTTGCATGAAATAAAATAATCTTCCCGTGCCTCTCTGCTTTCCTGTACCAGCTATGCCAGGCAGTAAATAATGTTCTGACCTTTGTGTGCATTGGGGAGTTGCAGCAAAAGAAGCTGGCACTGACTTCAGTTAACCAAAACTAATTCCCACATTGGAAAAATCTCCTATGTGCTCTGTGATATGAATTTCAGGGGTGTTTCAAACAAGTAAGACTGAAAGTTTCAGCACAAGAGCAGGTAAAATGCCTGAGTCAACTTCACAGCTGAATCACAAACTGGCTCTTTCTGTGGCAAATTAGTTTATTTTTTCCTTCCTTTATTTATTTATTTTAGCATCCCTTACTTTGGAGTTAATTATGCACCCACCTGACATAGGGAGGGGATTTGGGATACACAAGTGTGGTGGAAATCGTGGGTGAAACATGGAAATTTATTTTTTTTTTCTTAAGGATTCTGTGATTTAGAAAAAATAAATCACTGAGAAGCTGCAGCTTGGTAACATGTCTCAGTCTTAATTTGTTTCTTTTTGAGGCTCTTCTGATTACGCCTGTAAATGCTCTTGGAGTAAGAAATCTCATTCTCATTGCTAGAAGTAGCCCCACAACAGACCTTAGATCACAAGCACAGTGGTATGTGTAATATCTCTGCTTTTGAAAGTTCTTCTGCGGTGCCAGGTCTTCAGTTTGCGCCTGACCCTTTTAAATATTTTCACTTCAGTGTCAGTTTTCTTATTTTAATTGATACTCCTTCCATCCTTCTTCAGGTTGCGGCCTTCTCAGTGGGTATGCTCTGCAAAGACTTTGTGTACTAGTTGGCTTCTTTTGAGGTTAGCTTAGCACATGGTGCTTGTCCTGTTTGGCCATTTAGCTGAAGGAAAAATATGACTCTTCATTTTTTGTTTTCCTTTAGAATACAATATTGACATAATGAGGTTATTGATAAAATGAGGTTAATACTGGTTTGTGCCATTCTGTAAGACATCACAGCTATATCTGCATTACGGACTAAGGTTGGCCCAAGAGAAGAGGTTTGTGGAAGGCGATAGTTGCTGCTGAGATCCTGACATTCATGAACCAAAAATTTTGGAAGTGGTGGTGTGATTGCTTAGGACTAGCCCTCATCAGGTCTTGTGGACCAAGTGCTTATTGAGGTGTATTTGCTTCACTGCTGGAGCTCATTCTGGTTGAGCTTCACCCAAAGCCCTCTAGAAATATGAATCAGAGCACACAAGGCAGGACAAAAAGATGAGCTACTTCCAAACTACAGCCTGATAGCAATGAAGGTGCTAATGTAGATGTGCTTGGCCAGGTTCCTTTGCAGGATAATACTGAGTGTTCTGTGAGTTGAGTATGTTTAAGCTTAGTGCAAATAGTTAGTAACTAGTGAGCATGTCCATCTTACCCTGCTGTGAAGTGGGAGAAACTGAAAGAGGGGAAGATAAGGATTCTTAGAAGAACTGCCAAAAAATGTCAGTGTTGATATTCATATAAAATCTCATGGAACTAAAAATGTGGATTTTTTTTTTTTTTTCCAAGCATCTTCAAACTTCGTAGCAGTTCTGCCTGAACTTCTGTAGGTGAAGTGGTAGTTTGCTCCACCTACTTGTGGCTGTGATGGAGTGATTGGGATGACACAATTTAGTCTTTACACTTGGCAGTAAAGGTTGGAAGCTCTTGCACATTGCACGTTTCATCTTGCTTTAAAGCATGTGGGAGCTTGCAATGTAAGGGCCTGTAAAACTCTCAGGGGCTGTTGGAGGGGGGGGTGTACAGGACATGGGCTAAATTCAATGTATTGTGCAGGTAGGTCAGATTCACATAGGGTCAGGTTCTGGTTCAGTTTGTGCTGAATAACATCAGTGGTGCAGGGAAGACATTCCCTGGTCTTCTGAAGCCCATGCAAAACTGTGCTTGAACTAATTGATGTGTGTCAGCTTTTGAAGAATTTGACTGGGTTTTCACAAAATCAGCCAGGCAAATATATTTGGCAAATGCACTATCAAGTACAGACCAAAAATAACTTTGGGAGAGCCAAACACAAGGTATCCTACTTGTGTATAAATGAAGGGGGGAAAAAAACGTTGCATGAATACTGGCCAGGCTTATCCCCCAATGAATTTTAAAGAGCTGAAGGATGATTATTTTCTTTTGTAGCAATATTGGTCCTCAACACTTGAGATACTGTAGACCTCCCTTGCCTTGCCAAAACCTGTCCGTTTTCAGCAGTGTTGCTGCTAGGTGCAAGGACATGTTAGACCCAAATGGGGGGGGGGGGGGGAAACAATAGGGAAAATGATGTTTGATGTTTGAAAGCTTGGAGATCTGCAGACTGGAAGGCATCCAGGAGAAAATAATCATAGTCTGCTGAAACGGTTAGCAATGACTTCCTCCAGGGGAATATTGGTGGGATGGAGTGAAGGTGTGAGTTGGGTTTTGGTTTGGGTGTTTATATAATCCAGATGTTCCATGGGTGGATTTAATCTGAAACTTCTTGTTTGGAAAGGGTTGGCTTGGCTGTGCGGCGGTGGTTGGTCTGAAGGAGGTTCATCGTGGAGAAATGTTGCAGCCTTGCTGCTTTGTTTTGGACTCAGGAAGACTGGTATTTGCTATGGAGCCGATGTGTAGATGCTGTGGCTGACATCTTACTCCCACAGGTGGGGTGTTTCTGGGGAAATTCCCATTCCCACTCCAGTACTTTCCCTCCAGATCACCTGTGGATTTAGGTGCAGATCTGTGCATGAGGTGGACAGATTATAGTCTTTTAGCTCATGGCAGAGCAGTCTGGCCATGTGGTTTTGAATGTATTCGGTAGTTGCACTGTAGAAGCCCCTTTGTACACCCTTCTGGTCCATTTTGCCCCATTTATCTGGAACACAAAGCCTCTCATGTGACTTAGGCATCTGTTGCTACTGAGATTTGACAGAAGTCAGCTAACAAACTGGAGCTGAGTTGAAATAATGTTTTAACCATTACTCCAGCCAAGAATGGGGAATTTCTAGCAGAAAAGATCATTTTTGGCTCAGCAAAATTTAAATAACTCCAGCTGTTTTTATTGCTTTATTTTTAATTTGGCACTTCTTATAAGATGGAGCATACAAGGAAGAGCTGTATCACAAGATTGGTATCCAGGGTGATGCACGATGAAAAACAATCACTACACAGCTAAGTAAATAGCTTCAGACCTGAAGATGGACAGGGAAGGAGAAGAATAGTAGTTTTTCTTGTATGACCAAAACAGTGTTTATATTGATTACACTGTTTTGCATAATTGAAAAGCCATGAGACCGTTCACTAGAGAAAAGGGCATTTTTCAAAAGAGATTAATGTGCTCAGCGTTTAGAAGGAAATTATAGTAGCAGAGTTGCTCATACCCTTTTTCATTTTTCATCACTTCTTGCTCATTCTGGGAAGAGAGGATTTGTTTGAATATTTTCCACAAAGGAAAGTTTTGTTCTGAACAAACTGGATACCGTTTGAAACAGGAACATATCTGCACTATCAAACACCTGCAGAGTAAAACCAAAAAGGAGCATGTGGAAATGGTGCTTGTTGGGGACAGTTTTCTTGCAACGCTGTTCTCTTCATGGATGTCCTCGTGGTTTAGGATTTTAACTATGCTGTTGGAGCAGGACACTGAACAGATGTTTTGGGGATTTATTCTTTGGGTGTATGTGTGTGTGTGGAGTATTTTTTTGAAACATTCATCAAAACTGAATGTCAGTGCAAATCACTTTTTTCTGATGCTGCTGTGGTGTCTTCTACCATACTATTTGCAAAACAGTTGCATGTATGGTGGTGGTGGGAATAAATGTTGTGGACGGGTGGTTTGGCTCTGCAAGATCCAAGTGACCTCGGGGAGGGACTAAGGGTTCATATGTCTGTGTGGTAGTAGCATCCCTAACCTGCTGCATAGTCTGTACCATAGAATTATTTAAGTTGGGAAAAAATCATCACAGGTACAACTGTTAAAACAGCACTGCCAAGTCCACCACTAAACCATCATCAGCACCACATCTACACAAGTGATAACTGTTTTGTCATTAAGGCTGAACCCACTGGAGACACCAAGATGCCAAGTTGTATCTCCACATGTGAATGGAAAAGTTAAACAACTGCTTCAAAAAAACACAATCCCAAAGAAACCCAACCCAAAACTGCAATCAAACACAAAATCCATCTCTATATCCAGGAATTCTCTTGCATTCTACATGCCCTGAGAGATGGAGAAATGCTGTCCCAGCCCTACATAAGATGGATCTACATAAGCAAGCCCTCTGCCCAGAGCTAGGGACCAGGGTTGCATCTCCCACTTCCCCCAAGGGAGAAAGGTCTGAAATCTGCCCTTGGAAATGTATAGTTACTCTATCTCATCTCAACAGCTTCTAGATGCGATGTTGGACAGGATGGGGAACTGGCTCTGAAATGGGATAGTATTAATGCTGGCTTCTCTTTCCATCCACAGTGGGAACGCCTCTGGTTCCTCATCCTCACTTCGTCCTTCTTCCTGACCCTGGTCTGGTTTTACTTCTGGTGGGAAGTTCACAATGACTACAATGAAATCAACTGGTGAGTAGCATTTCCCTATTGCAGAGGGGCAAACCCTTAACAAATTTAGCTGCCGTCATATGCCTTCAAGAGCTGTTTGACACTGATGGATGCATTTAGGTCTTTCAAACGGATGGTAAAGGGATGGTGAGGAGGGAAGTGAGACTGAAGGAGAGCTGCTTCTGCCCGTCTTCACTGATAAATGTAATGTCTCCTCACAACTCCATTATGTGGCTGTAATTGAGCTTGGGGTGGGTAAAGATGGTGCTGAAATCACGTAGAAGATGTTTTGGTATGTTTCTGCTTGTTTGTTTCTCTGATTGGCTGCTTTTGGTAGTGGCTGAACAAGCTGGTGGCAATTTTCTGCAAAATATAAATGACAAAATTAAGCCTGAAACAGACATGGGTGTGGAAAATACTGCAAAGGTGGAAGGAGCTGAAAACGAGCTTTCCAGTGGGATGTGCTGGGGAGTTTGGGGTGTTGCCAGCTCCCCCTTAGTGCTGGAAATTATTCTCCCTTTTCCTGTCTCAGCAGCATCTTAAAGCATTTTGACAGTACCTTGGGCTCTCTTGTAATCAGACTGCTTTGACCTCATTTTCTTGTCAAAGATAATATGTAAACTTTATTTTAAAATCCCGTGGGTAGTTGATCCTGTAAATAAATCACCTGCTTTAGATGCTGAAGTTGTGCGATGGTAGGTGTTTACTAACTTAATGATGTGAGCTGTCTCCTATCAGGAGTGTGAGTTTCCGCTTTGCTCAGACCCACACTCTGAGAACTGAAACCATCATCATTGCTCTTGATATTTTAAAATACTAGCAGAGATGGGAACC
>JAAGNO010007519.1:32832-82154 GCA_033439905.1 Ceryle rudis
CTTGTATAAAAGAACTTTTAAATAAATATCATAGAAAGGGGCTACCTGGACTCTTCATTTTTATCACTCTTCATTTTTAGTACACCTTGAAACAGCATGGAAGTTCAAAAGAACCAAAGAATAAAAAGTGTGCCACTACTTACACAGTATAACCTAAGTAATTATAGGGCTGTGAGACTGAAACATGCATGTAAAATAATGTAATGAATAATATGGGACTTGATTATTGAAAAATAAATATATGAAAGGCAATTAATGCCAATCAACAATGGTTTATAAAAGCAATTCTAATCAAACTAACTTACTATTTTTGTCCAGGTTAAAAGTTTAGTTAATAAATCTACCAGTATTGATAATTCTGGCAACATCTGACTTGCTAATGCAGGACATTCTGATTAAACTTAAGGAATATAAAATGGACATGGCAAACAAGCAAAATAAGGGATAAAAAACTTACATCCTGTTACATTTCAGGACTTGTTACATAATTCCTTCTAAGTACACAGGGATTTTAGTTATCTATTTACACTGAAGAGAAATTTTATAAGTTATCTTAACTAAAACACAAAATCACTGTTGATAGAAGGTGACACAGCATGAAAGTAAATAATGCAGAGGACAAAACCCGGATTTTGTATAAGAAGTATTAGTAAACAGTATCTGGAATCTGAAGTCCAGAAGTGTTCCTGATTTCCCAGATGCAGGTTGCTGGCCCCTGCCACATCCTGACTTCCCATTAGCATGTTAACTGGACATACACCAGCCGTTTCCCACATCCCTGTCTCCATGTAGGTGAAATCTAAGAGCATGATCTTGTTATCCAAGGAGCAAGCAGGATCTGGGATGTCTCCCGGTGTTCTCTTGCAGGTAAGCTTAGATGCAGACTTTGAAAAGGAATTGCTGATGGCAGAGACAATTGCAATGGTAGGGTCAAAAAGGTGATCCTTGGGTGTATAATTACAGAAGGTGAAGCAGCAGCAGAAAGGTCAGATTGCATCTGCATTCGGCAACAGTTCAGCCTCTATTGGAATGCTAATCCCTTTTGTCTAACCACATTTCAGGGATGTTAGAGATTGCAAAGGTTTCATAGAAAACTTTCAAGGACATAAGAAAAATGGAAACATTTCACTGTAAAAGTCAAAAGATGATCAGTCTGACTTAAAGAACTGAAGGAAAAAGCATTACTTAATCACATTCTATATACCTTATTAAATTTATGTTGCTCACGTAGAGCAGAATTTTGAAGTCTCCTGAATCTATAAAACCAACTCACAATTAGATTAATAGGCAGAATTTGAAGCTAGACATGTTTGGCTACTTTTTGAAAGACAGTCTTCAGATGGAAGGGAAATTATTAAATGGATTCTTTATTATAGAGGATGTCATACTAGGTGATCATAGTGGGCCTAAACATTAATCTTTGCGTATGAAACAGCTTTAAACAAGGTTTGAAACAAAAATTTGCTAGAAGAGCCCCTCTCATTCCCAGCTTTTTCATGTGCCCAGGACAGGATGTGTGTTGAAAACAATGAATGGCTATTTATTCCTTTGCACTTCTACCCAGTCTTCATCTACAGCAAATTACTGATAGCCTTGCACTAATAAACTTGCTTAAATTTAACAGATGGCTTAGCCAGTGTTTCAAAGTGTCAAAAAAACCAAACCAAACCAACAAACCACAAGAGAAATTCTATCCTCAGTTATCCTCATTAATATGTCAGCAAATATAACGGAAATCAGAATCTGACCTTACAGTCATCATATATGAACATTACATCTTGGTATCAAACTAGTTAGAAATATTTTTGCATATATCAGCACAACTTGACTTGACAACACACCTATACAGAATAAGTTGTATATGTAAACTAGATATCAGAAACAGATCTTTGCTGTCAGATAATAATAAATCCTTCTAAAGTAATTTTCTGAAATTTCATGAGGATGAAAAAAACCTGCTTCACTGATAGTAGTTTTCTTAAGTCTATCTAATCATAACAATACAATTATATTATTGCTCAGAAATTCAGAATACAGATAGATTTCACACAATGTATGTTGTATGTTTATGTATTATATTCTACAGTTTTGCTTCCATAGCAAAACCAAATGTCATAAGATTCAGACAAAGTGGTCATTTGCATGTTATGTTCCCTGCAGAGGTTTGAGATTGTTTTCTTCTTAGTTGATGGATCAGTTTTAAGAGTAGCAGAAACAGATTGTGGATAGAATAAGAGCACCAAAATATTTGAGGAAGAAAGAAAAACAAAAGGCTTTTTTCAAAACTGGTAAATACTGGTTTAAGTGGCATGCCAAAAAAAAAACCAAAAAAAACCCAGCATTACATTTAACATTTTGACTGTATTCCCACAAGGATATTGACTTCAGGAGCAAGATACATAAGTTTCAATAAAACAGGGGGCCATGGGGAACAGCAAGGACTATGCTTTATATCTCCACTTTTAGACACCTGGAAACAGGAATTTACATTTGTATTAAATAGAAATAACTAGATTTTGTGTGTGTGTGTGTGTTTGTCTTTATTATAGAATCCAAAGAAATAGCCATGTCTTCCTGTAAACTATACTACGTATGTCAGACAAGGGTTAAAACACATGCTGAGCGGAAGAGTAGAAATCCTTATTTCTGGCACTCTTTCCTTAACATTAAGAAGATATTAGTTAAGTCCTGGATTAACTACATAGCAATTTACTTGAAATGAAGATGGAAAAGCACCTAAGAATGAAACTATTTGAAGTAGAACCTTTGGGTGAGACATTCTCTGTACCTCAGTTACCCATCAGTATCATGGGTCACAATATTTCTAAAATAGTCAAAAATTTACTGCAAAAGAATGCATCAAAATAATTTAATTTACTAGAAAGTGGATTTTGGGGAAACTATAGTGATTCTGTTTGTACCTCACTGAACAATGCCTACAGTTAGATGAACTGTATTCACTATCAACAGATAGCAGAAAAATTTAACCAATTGTGCGTAACACAATTGTGATCTGAACGTCCCTCTTAATGGAAAAAATTGTATGCTGAGATGTCTTGTTAAACAAATATGCATTCTTTTATTCCATGATGTGGTTTTCACATGAAGACTTAGGATGGTGCTTTTTTATTTATTTTAAGGTAAGTCTTTGAGACAGGAATATCCTACAGGAAGTGTAGGTAGAATAAACAGGAAAGACCATAGGTTAGGACTAAAACAATCTTTTGAGCAAAGCTGTTTTCAAAGGTGAATTTTCTCCTAGTTATTTGACAACTTCCAAAATGTTGCTCATCAATGGGAAAAGAGATTTTTTTTCCAGCTCAGTTAGAGCATTTTCCTAAAAAGAGGTGATCATAAAGAGAAAAAAACCCAGTCCAAACAGCCACTGCTGTTTTATATAAAATATATAATCATAACAATAATATTTAAAATATCTAATTATAAGTGGAAGAGATTTTCTATTTGTTTATACAAGCTTTTGGAAGTGAAGCAAAAATAACTGATAGGGGAAAAGTATTTTGTTTGTTTGTTTTACTATGGATATTTTTCCTGTAATACCTATCTCCTCTTCACTTATCATGAAAGCTATAAATATAAAAATCATTCAACTTTTCAGTTTTCCATATGTCTTCCCAAATATCTTTGGAAAATATCACAACACTTGAAGTACAGTATTTTATTTTAAAGTTGAAATATTCTTAGAAAATTAGTGAAGTCTGATTTATGGAGAGCCTCGGTAATACTGAGAGCTGACGCAATTATTGAAAAAGTATCAGTGTTATCCATACCAGGGAGAAAATTCTGGTGCCTATCTCTTGTGACAGATCTGCCTTCTGTCCCTATTGTCTTTATCTTTTTGTCCACGTTACAGTGGATCTTGGGAATGGAGTAATTTGCAAGCTTAAAGCAATCAAGAAAACGGTGGCCTAGAGTGAAAAACAAACCAAACTGACAGTAGAATAATGAATTGCAGGATCAAAGTATATATAGAAATAATTTTTCACCAGTAAAAATTCAGTCACTGCCCTGCTTCATTGGGCAAAGTGTACAATAACATTATAAACAATTTTTGGAAAAAAGGGAAGAAAGTTCCTTCCTATACAGAGGCACTTATAGAATGTGAGGAAAATCAGGAAGTTTAAAAGCCTGACAAAAATGAGTAAGTTCAAGGAATTATCATCTAAGGGAAGAAAATCACTGTGGAGTCCACTAATAGCAAGATAACTGCTTTTATTTCTCTATCAGCTCTAGAACATGGCTCAATATATAACTCTAATGAACTACTTCAAATATAAGAAAAAAATTTACTCTGCAGCATGGAACTATGTAGAGAAGATCTGAGATGGCAAAAGAAATATCTAAAATTGCATTTTATTTTCATCTTTCCCATAAATATTAAGCAACAACTAAATACAGTCAGACACACCATACTGTATCTTCAAGTTGCACAATGAAATCCAACATTCATGGCCCTTTAAGCTCAAAAAGACTACTTTGAAGGCGTATTCCTTGCAGCATAATGTTGCCCTTTATTTTTCCCATTTCAGTTTAAACATGAATCTGGACATTTGCTATTATAGCAAATCTTCATTGGACTTAACGTTACCAGTCTGCTACTATTGAAAAAATATGCCAACTTCTCTGACAGAAATACTATATAGTTTGAATTAACCTCAAGATATGTGACTTGAGGTTCATTTCTGCAGTGCAAATTCACTGTGCAATCAGTGAAGCAAGTCACTTAAGAGTGTGCCAAACTAGAGGCAGGAGAGAAGAACTGACAACTGACTTCACAGTTAATGGACCATTTGGATTTGTTACTGGCAGGCCAAGAAACAGAGGCACATTCGTGATAGAAATACTTTTGCAAAACAGGTAAAGGAGTAAAGAAAAGCAGGTCACTGCCCACATGTTAGAAAAAACATATATCATTGCACATATACACTTACCTTTATTAAAAATCCTAATTTTGCAACTCTTGGGCTTCTTTTCCCACTTTCTTCATTTACACAGGGATGACACAAATATGACCAAGAATTAATTTTTTTCATTTATTATATTTCACGCAGCAATGATCAATGATCAATAATCTCTTTAATGCATAATTTTGAAAAGCAGGTTGTTAAAAAAAATAAGCCATTGGGTTTTAGTCACAGCTCAGCAACATCTGATCAGGCCAGATAACAGTCTCTGAATGGCTGTCAGATTGCAGATATCTGAGAGTTCTGAGCAAAACTGTGATCAGCATGCAGCTCCATTAATCTACCCCTTTCCATTCTTTTCATATGTCATACAATAATGGTAATGAACCAGAAAGTGAGTATTTGTAGACTGCACAATAGACATAAACAATTTATCATTTTCTGTTTAATTAAAGAACAACAATAAGAAGAAAATTATCCATAACGGTCCAGAGTATGCTGAAGGATTCAAGGTTAACAAACAGCTAAATGACTGTGAGGCCCACAGTGACGTTTGCAGATGAGCACCACGAGAGTAAAGCAGCCTTGGTGTAAGAAAGTGAAAATTACATAAGTGATGCTGGTGGAAATTTGTGTTATGATAGATATGTTAAATAAGAATAACTTAGAGAACTGAGAAAGGCAAAGAGGAAAAGAAAATAGCTAAAGAAAAAAACTAAGGATTTTTAGAGTAATATTTCCTCTGCATAACACAGAAGCACTCACACGTGTGCTCAGACTGCATTCTGTGAAACAAATTAACCACTGAAAAAACCATAAATCATGCCACATAATTAGCAACCTGTTTAATTGCAGGCTCACATGTTCTTTCTGGCAACGCCCTCCAGTCATGTTTTTAATTGGGCTGGACTGTGCCTAGTAAGCACAGTTGGAAGAGAGATGAGGTCCAGAGTATGTCAAGACTCTCTGAGATCATTGTGCTGGTGCCTAGACCCCTTTTTGCAGCTGGCTGGTGCCACATGCTGCCATACATTCGTATGGGATCCTCTCAAACATCCAGGGGAATCCATTCTGTCTTCAATCTTCCCAGAAAGGTAACGTTTGATTTTTCTCCAGGAGATGTCACCATAGCAAGAGCAAAGGGTTAAACTGTATTTCTTCCCACAACTGTTGGCTAAGCTGTACTTTATTCATAGCTTGCACCAAGTAACAAGACTATAAACTTATGCTACATGTGAATGCAAAGCACAGCAGTCATGCTTGAATGCAAAGAAGCCCCAGGAAATGTAACTTTTACATGAACTGTATTTACCTTTTAAAAAGCCTGCTTTCTATCAACCTAGAAAATGCAGAGGAAGCAATGGAACAAGCTGAGGAAGCAAAGGAAATGTGTGGTACTTCTCTAGACATCCCTCAGCTTGCCCCCTTGAGATAGTAGGGGCAATGTTGGTGTATGGTAGGATCGTGTGCAACATTTAATGTAACTGAATCCAAGGCATATATCCAGATGTCAAAATGGAAATATTATATAACATATTATATATGGGAAAATAATTAATATCAGAAGATTTTAGCTAGGAAAAAGAAAGTTAAATAACTAAAGATTAATTATAAACTTCTGGTTATGAGCACTTAGATTTGATCATATCATACATGACTATAATAGTGGGAATATGTGAGTATTAAACACCCCAAACTGGCATAATTCAAATAGCCACAAAAAAAAGCCAAACAGACATGACTCGTTATTGAGTGACAAAATTAATTTCCTTCTTTATTCATCCAGGGTTAATAGGTTGTTTAAAGAAAAGCAGCATGAGCACATTGTTGTGTAATCATAGAATCATAGAATTGTCAGGGTTAGAAGGGACCTTAAAGATCATCTAGTTCCAACCCCCCTGCCAATGGCAGGGACACCTCCCACTAGATCAGGTTGCTCAGAGCCCCATCCAGCTTGGCCTTAAAAACTTCCAGGGATGGGGCTTCCACCCACCTCTCTGGGCAACCCATTCCAGTGTCTCACCACCCTCATGATAAATAACTTCTTCCTAATGTCTAATCTGAATCTATCCAACTCCAGTTTTGATCCTTTCCCTCTAGTCCTACCACTACCTGACATCCTAAAAAGTCCCTCACCAGGTTTCTTGTAGGCCCCCTTAAGATACTGTAAGGCCACAATAAGGTCTCCTTGGAGCTTTCTCTTTTCCAGACTGAACAACTCCAACTTTCTCAGTCTGTCCTCACAGGAAAAGTGCTCCAGCCCTCTCATCACCCTCGTAGCCCTTCTTTGGACATGTTCGAGCATGTCCATACCTTTTCTGTAATAGGGGCTCCAGAACTGGATGCAGTACTCCAGGTGGGGTCTCATAAGAGTGGAGTAGAGGGGGACAATCACCTCCTTCAGCATGCTGGCCACACTTCTCTTGATGCAGCCCAGGATATGATTGGCCTTCTGGGCCACAAGAGCACACTGATGACTCATATTGAGCTTCTCATCCACCAGTACTCCCAAGTCCTTTTCTACAGGGCTGCTCACAAGACAGTCACTGCCCAGCCTATATCAGTGCCTGGGGTTGCCCCAACTCAGATGGAAGACCTTGCACTTGATCTTGTTGAACCTCATGAGGTTGGCATGGGCCCACCTCTCCAGCCTATCAAGGTCCGTCTGGATGGCATCCCACCCTCCAGTGTGTCAGCTGCCCCACACAGCTTGGTGTCATCAGCAAACTTGCTGAGGGTGCACTCAGTGCCACTGTCCATGTCTCTGGAGAAGATGCTAAACAAGACTGGTCCCAGTACAGATCCGTAATGGACTGCACTTGTCACTGGCTTGCACTTGGACATGCACCCATTGACAGCCACTCTTTGGGTGTGGCCATCAAGCCAGTTCTTTATCAACCAAATTGTCCATCCATCAAAACCATATTTTACCAGCTTAGAGACCAGGATGTCATGCCGGACAGTGTCAAAGAATTTGCTCAGGTCCAGGTAAATGATGTCAGTTGCTCTTCCCTTGTCTATTAATGTTGTGACCTTCTCATAGAAGGCCACCAGGTTTGTCAGGCATGATTTGCCCTTGGTGAAGCCATGTTGATTGTTCACCTCTTCATTATTCTTCTGCCTCAGCATTGCCCTCAGGAGGATCTGCTCCATGATCTTACCAGGCATGGAGGTGAGACTGACTGGCCTGTAGTTCCCTGGTTCTTGTCATAAAGTTAGTAAACACTCTGCAATTATGAATACAAAATATTACTCATACTTAGAAGAGTATTTGATAATTTCCCATCTTTGTCTTTTACCCTTACCTCTTCATTAACAGCATGGTGACTTCATCTGTGAACAGGAAGAAAGCTCCATAATAGTTGCAAGACAGTGGATGACTGGAAAATACTGCTTCAATATTAGAAGAAGATTTGATGTTTTATAAATGCAGCTGCATTCATCAAAGCACAAGCACTAATGGCAAAATTGTGTCCATTTCTTTACTCTATTTTTCTGCAAGTGATTATGACCCCCACAGAACTGCATATGAAATTAAGCATGAAGCTGCACCTTACTCAACACAGTTCACAGTCTTTCAGTTTAACCTATAGATGAAGATAGCTTTAAATTAAAGACACCAGGCTGATAACTGCAGCATCCGAGATTTTCCTGATCCTATTCTGGCACAGGACAGAGACTTTAAACTGACACAGATCATTTGGTAAGACTAATATGCTGGAGTGCTCACACATACTGGAGATTTGTGTGACTTTTATGGTGCTTATCAGTGTCAATGACCAGCCATCACCATAACAAAATAAAAATTTTTTAAAAGGAAAATGTTCACTAGAATGAAAAGATTCACCAATTATAAGGTTGGACACCATTTTTTGAAAACATTCCAACTTGAAATAACTTCCAGATTTTAAGAGTGTATGTATCCAAAATCTCCCAATGTCCAATGATCTATATAGATAAATCTGAATCTCCTGAGCTTGCACCTGACTGGCACAACACAGTATAAGACTTCCCTTCATTTTTTTGGTATTTATTAATTAGCAGTTACACACACCTCTGGAATTCTTTGAAGCCCAAAGGTCTACAGTTACCTTAAAATTGCCATAAAAAAAAAAAAAAAGACGTGTCCATCCATCCACCCCTCCAAATATACACTTTCATATGGAGCCATCAAGTACTCTATGAAGCTTAACTGGACAGAATAAGACATCATCTCTAAAATTTGGATGCTTAAACTTCATTCGCTCCTGAAGAGCACTGTCTCACTGGACCAGGTCCCTTAGACCTATCTGCTTTACCACAGTCACCACTAACCACTTGGATAAAATACTTTACTTCAGAAAATGAAAAGGCATTAGGAAAGGTTCTGCCTAGGTGAAGCACTATGGAAACAGGATATTCTTATTAAACACAAATTTTTGCTTTCCACACCTTTACATAAACTGGAAACTGGTACTGGGAGCAGGGTGAGGAAAAATGTTTCTGTCCTCAGAAACCTCCATTTTGGAAAGTTTCTTCTGCAGAATGAAGAAACAGCAATATAAACTAATATGATCTTGTTATTACCAGATTTTTCAATTATTTTACCATTTAAACAACAACAACAAAAAAACCCAACCAACCAACCAACCAACCAAAAACCAACAAAAAAGTCAAGCCAAAATCCTTCAAAACCCACAAAACTCAAACACCCCACAACATCACAATCAAAAACTCCCCAACACTAAAGTGCTAGTAAAAATGTCTACACATTTTATTTTTAAGTCCTGCAATTAACATAATATTCCTTTGTAATAACTTACATTCTTTTTTTTTTTTTTCTTGTGTTTTATGGGTTATTGTCTTTAATTTTTATAAACAGAAGAAATGCAAAGCTGTGTGCTTTATATAAATAAGAAAGATTACAGCAAAGTATAACTGTAGCAGAGAAGCAGAACATGCAAATAAAATAGTATTCTAATATGGTATAGTCAATATGGTGACTTCAGTTTTCTGCCTTTCCTAGTTTCTAAATTCCAGGAACACTGTGCAAGCCAAAGAAATATCTTTCTCCACCATGCTGGTGCTCATATTACATAAACAATACTTGGCTGCTTTCTTCCATAGCAGCATCTGCTCAGCTGACAGTCCCTCGTGTACCAGCTTTGTTTTGTCCAAGGCACCAGTGATGAGTAATGGATCTGGCTAATCCTGATAATGTATGATGTAATTGTCAGAGGGGTTTAATTATCAGAACATTACATGTGGGATTATTCTGTAATACAGTTTTTAGTTCACTTACAGGCAGTTCTAAATTTGCAAGACCTGTGATAAGTTCTAGTTATCTGATCAGCCATCATATTAACACATCTCCCTTACCATGTCTAAAAGTACAGAGTGTGGAAGCTCAGCTTGTTACTTGTGAAAGTAAATGATCTATATCATTCATAAAACTATCATCAGAGCACTTTTGGGTCTAACATAAATCCAATGCTCCTACAAGAAGTTAAAATAAAATTATTTGTAAGATTTCAAAATCACTAGGCAATCAGACAGGCAGTAAAAGTTTGCTGGATTTTTTTTCTATAAGTGAAAGTGATGATGAGTCAGTGTTAGCCCTCTGCCAGTGCTTTTAAGGTCTGTCCCTTGAACACCATTTTTCTTTGTCGTAGGAGACCCTCAGACTGAGAAAGGAATGAGAAAGTGAGATTGCTCTCTGCCTACCCTCTAACAGCACAGAAAAGCTGCTATACCTTTGTAAGCTATTGTGGGATGTGGTGATGACTGTCATCCATAAAAGATGGAGCAAAGGCAACATCAGCTTTTTAGTGAATACTGATACAGACTAGTGGGGTGCTAGGCCGGAAAAGTATTCAGTTTGGAAACTGACAGTGCTGAGCACCCTGGGGTCTGATGGGTAATGAGACCACTAGAAAAAGTCAAAATAAAGGCAAAGATGTATCTACATATTCTTTCTACTCAACTGTCCCCCCAGCCAGTCAGAAACAAATCAGCTGTCTTAGACCTGAATGATGAATATTCCCTAAGTCCTTGATGTCAAGAAATACAGCTTTTCGCCAGCCCTAGCTGTTGCAGAGCAACCATGTTAGCCCTCAGCAATCCTCTCCACATCAATAAGCAGGAGCAGAGGATGTAGGAGTATACCTGTGATTACACAGCTGGAGATGCAAGTCTGGGCTTCTAGCTCCTTCACTGCTACCCCTGACTTTGACACTGACTTCATATCACATCAAATGAACTCTATCTCATATTTTAAAAGAAAATAAATAAAACAAAAACAGCAACAAAACAAACAAACAAAAAAAACCCCACCAACCAAGTAAAAAACCCACTCTTCAAGATTTAAACACCTGGATAAAGTATACACAGTAGCTGGTCCTTCATGCCAAAAAGATCAAACTCTTTTGTCAAAGTTTCCATGCTGACAAGTCAACAAATATCAGTTTTTATTTCAGTTCATCTGCAGATATTCAGGTTTCTTCGATCAAACTTTGTAACATATGAGTAATTTTTGACAGAGACTACCCTATACCCGCATACTGTCCCTTTGTCTGACAAGCTATTGCCATCAGTAGGTGGAATACACAAGAAAGGATACACAATATAATAGTGTTTATTGTTTCTCTAACTCTCTTATGCTGGTGAAACTTCAACCATCTCACTGATATGAATCTCAATATGTCACACCTTCCATAAGTTTACATAAACATGAGATTTATCTTGAAAAGACAGTAGACCATAGAATAAGAAGTTGCCATGTTACGTCCTCTTATATTATTTTGTTGTTTATAAACCCATCAAGATAGAGACTGCAGACAAAATGGTTTTACCCCTGATTTTATTAAATAGGCTGCCTCTGACTTAGAGTTGGAACTTACTTTTTTGTATTATATAATTACATAAAATACAGTATAATGATTCCTGAATTATTCCTCACATCTTTATTCACTTTTCAAATTTATATGTTTACAAAGTAACTTCTGAAGATAATAGATTTCATTCTCCTGAATATCATTACACTGCTAAGGAATATTCACTTTGTAGCATTGGGCAACTTTTTCAAAAAACAAAGTTTTATTGTCTGAATGTCCATTTAATTTTCCTCTCTTCATATGGCTACACCAATAATAATAAGAATTCACTCCACAATCAGTATAAAAAATATGGGTTTTTAAGCAGGAATTTTTATTTGGAGTTTTTGAGAAGTGTTCTTCCTAATAAGAAGACTATAAATATGTTAATTAGTGAGGGGTTTCTCCTTTTCATAACAACAACTAAAGCTGATTTTCTTCTAAATGACTTAACAATAAACTTAGGTAATTATTGCATTTGACTTGTTCTAGGAACAAATGCAATCTGATCAGCTGCTATCTTGAATGATTAAGGTCTCCAAGACAATGGTCTAGTTTACTCACCTTTGTGAAGTAGTGTCTTTAAACTCTCTAAAACTGTTCATCCTTTTGCTTATGGAGCTCCTTGATTCTAACATTATATGACATTATCTTTCTCATCTGTCCCCTGAATATACATAGAAATTGGTTTGAACTTTCAGCATAGATTTATAGATCAAGTCATTGTATCACACTGCAATAACCTAAGGCTGTGTGTACAGAACTTTGTATTTTAAAGGTATAATTTTACTATTTTTAATACTGCTAATATGATTTTCATCTGCCTCAGGGACTGGCAGTTTAATTTAACAGTAACTTGTGAGTCAGAGGTGTCAAGAATTCATCTCTGGTTTCTAACACCTTAGTCTCTTCCAGCTCTTTGAGTCCAAGTCTCTTCTAGGGCTGCTGCTTCTCTACACAAATTCAAAACCCTGACTCTTTTAGCATTTTATTTATGCCTCACTGTAACTTAGACTTCTTTCTACAGAAGGCTTACGGAAATACTTGAGACATGTGATTTAAATCAAAG
Organism: Ceryle rudis; assembly: GCA_033439905.1. Taxonomy (NCBI): domain Eukaryota; kingdom Metazoa; phylum Chordata; class Aves; order Coraciiformes; family Cerylidae; genus Ceryle; species Ceryle rudis. Next base: position 45,675 of record JAAGNO010007519.1, read on the forward strand.
TTCTTTCTGTCTAAACAATAAACTTCAGCTTGGTTTCAAGCTTTAGGGTATGTGAAATGCAAACTTCTGATAACAGCTTTTAATCCCACAGCTGTTCAGTTTACCGGCCATTCAGATGTAGAGAGTGATGGTAAACCACCTTATAGAACATTTTAGTGGGTAAAGTATTTTTAATCAGCTGCTCATAAAACCAAATTCTTACTTACTTGAGGTTAATTTCTCCCATTGGAGTATTGTCCACAAAAGGAGGGAGACTCTTTTCCATGGCTTCATCCTGAGAGATAATGTGTGTCCTCAATTTTCAGTTAGTTTGGTAGGAGATAATAGTGCATATTTTTTGTAATACTTTTGTAGTTTACACTGGCTCTTCTCTGGTTATGGCTCCTCAGAAGTGTTTGTCTGAGAATCTATCCTTCATCATCTCTAGAAATTTTTTTCTCTACAAAATTGTATTACAGAATGAAAAATCAAGTCTTGCCAATAGAGCTATAGAAGAAAGTGTCAGGATTAAACACATAATCCAAACCCATAAAATGTACCAGTCAAATACACTTTCCTCATTTGCTGTCAATTCCCCTTACTCTCATTTTAGCAATAAAAGGCAGAAGAGTACTAAGTTTAAAGGTTTTTCCTCTTCCTAAGGTTTTACAGCAAGCTTTTAAAATAAACTTTATAATTTTAGTCTGACAGCAGAGTTCTCTTTATTTACTATATCCAGTAGAATCTAAGTAGATTATTGTATAAAATACTGGTAACTTCCTGAATCAGATTATGTCCTGTAAAGAACAAGAGGCCTTCTTCAGAACACAGAAAATGCTAATGCTTTAAAACCACATCAAAATCAGATGTTGTCATCAAATATCTACATTAATGTCTTCTACATTTGCAGAGGGAATGTTTTTAATAAAAGATGGGTGTGTGTCTCTAATTCAGAGATGTTTTTGTCTAAACACTAGATGTGCCTAAGTTACCTTGTCATTTGAAGTGGGTGACCACAAGAAGTGAGACTCTTCTGAATGTACATCATACACTAGGGGACTGCTGGACTTCTCACAGTGAATAGTCATCATAATGTGAGCACATAGCAGGCATTGTGAGCAGGCAGTTTGCTGTTCCCTTTGTGTCTATCACTCAAAAAGAGATCAGAACAGATGATTTCTAAAGTTACATTAACTACAACAGTACCATAAATCTAATATAAATCTAATGTAGGAGAGGTGGAAAAATACCTCTAGCTCTCACTTGATATTATACAACACAGCACCCTATTTTATTTTATTTTTTTAATATAATGCAGTTTAACATGACGTGATGCCATCAAACCTGAGGTTTCATTTTGAATCAGGTATCCACTATCACCTTTGGTAGTAGGAATAAAACAGATTTTCTGCTGGAAGCAGTTGGCCATTATGAACTGACAGACCTAGTGGCATAGAGAATGAAAATTCCATTTTGAAGAGGATCCTTTTTTTTTTTTTTTTTTTCCCACACTTAACAAAATCTTTCAAATCCAAAATTCCACTTTTTCAAAAAAGAAAATTTGATACCGTGGATCATTACAGGTGACTGTAAAAGCTCTGCTTTAAGCTGGAAATACAGCATATTATACCAACAACAAAAAATATAACCTATGGAAATGAAAAGTCATTAGAAAGAGAAAAGCATTTAAAAATGAAAAATTAAAATCTGTCCTTTAAAAAAACCCATCAAATTGACAGAACTTTGTTTCCCGCTATATATAGAAACATAGAAATGTCTGGGTTGGAAAGGACCTCTAGAGGTCATCTAGTCTAACCCCCCTGCTGAGAGCAGGGACATCCTCAACTAGAGCAGGTTGCTCAGAGCTCTGTCAAGTCTCACCTTGAATGTCTTCAGGGATGGGGCCTCAATCACCTTCCTGGGCAACCTGTTCCAGTGCTCCACCGCTCTCGTGGTAAAGAACTTCCTCCTTATTTCTAATCTAAATCCACTCCTTTCTAATTTAAAGCCATTACCCCTCATCCTTTCAGTACAGGCCTTTGTAAACAGGCCCTCTCCAGTGTTTTTATGAGCTCCCTTCAGGTACTGGAAGGTGGCTATTAAGTCTCCCCAGGGCCTTCTCATGAAAGATTTCTCTATGTAAAGAAGTGACTTCTGTAAATGTTTGGAATGTGGGGTTTTTTATTTGTTTATGTATTAAATAGATCTGAAATTGGTCTAGAGGTGTCCTGTGAATCTAAGATTCTCAATTCATTGCTATGTTGGCCTTTTCTGAACAAGTATCCCACACAGATTTCAGGTCTAGGCAGTACATGAGATTGAGCAGCAGCATTCTTTGAATCTGTTAGAAGTGGGGAACAGCAGAGACTGAGATACCAGAGAGAGGCAGAGAATGCTGAAATATTTTTTGATAGACAGCCCAAATTTTAGGTCTTTACAGATGGAGCTACTTCTATGGCAGTTTTTGGCAGTTTGAACTTTTTACCTTCCCAAAGGATGCGATGTTTTCTTTTTGACTGCTCCACTCAGACTTTTGAGTGCTTCCACATGGAGGGAGAGGGAGACTGAGGGAAGGTGGCTGATGGACTGGGTCTTGGTCTGCTGTCTCAGTTCATCCAGAGCCTCTTCTCAAGCTGCATTATCTGTAATAACTGCTCTGTCTTGGGTGCTGACTGCACAATTGTTGCCATTTCAGATCCAGGTGAAGTCATATCTGTGCACAAGGTTGTTCTTGAACCATCTCAAGATGATTGTTTAGTGATGGGGATGCACAGACATGCTTGCACGCACAGACATGCTTGCATACACATTCATGCTTTACTGAAGTGCAGTGTTCATTGTCTGGTGGGCATGATCAAGGTTTATGTCTGAACAGAAGTGTTGGACAGTCAACTGAGAAGAGTCCACCAGCCTCCCATAGCACTGGTGTATCACAGGCTGTTGCAGCAAGGGCAGGAGAGTCCAAGATCACCTCCTGAAGTTACTTGGCAGAAGCCAATTTAAGCTGGTTTTGATCCAGTTTGTTGGCAAAATGAATCGCCTGATCTCCCTATAGCATTGGCCACTGCCGGAAAAAAAGTGAGCTCATCTATGAGATGTGCCCTTCTGGGACTGTTTAGGTCAGTGTTGTATCTCCAGTGGTGGAAAAGAGGGAAGACAGCACACAAACACAACCTCTTTCCTTGTGGGTCCTAAGGCTAGTTTTTATAGGCCTTTTATTATGTGCAAAAGTTTTTTTTCTATCAATTTTCCATTCTGTAAAACTTTTCCAGTCTGTAAAAGTTTCAATGATAATGATCCATATAATGATAGGATCCAGTATGTAAAAACTCTCCTATTTCTTGCAGATTGGCCTGATGACAACCTTGATAACTACTATGGTGACCATGTCATCAATAGCACAGCTTTGGGACGATGAATGGGAGATGGTATTTATTTCACTGCAAGTAAGTTGTGTACAAGGGTGCTTCTCTGAGTGAAGAAAGGGGCTAGTGCAGCTACATGTCATGGACTTTGTGTCTTTCTACTGTATAAAACTCTTGTCTTGATGGTTGTAACTCACAATATAGAAATCTTGGAATGAGAAAATTTGCAAACTTTGCTCCATGGGAGCAAAACTTCCATGGAGTCCTTAAGGTCATTGTATTGCTTTCTCTCCATTTCTTGGGATCTTTTCTTTAACCTCAAACCAAGTCTTGGCTGCAGCATTTGAGGTGGAAAATACTGAGGCTGAATATGACTCATAATTGCTGGAGGGAGAGGGTGATTCCTCCTCTTGGTTTGGCTAACAATGCTTTGGATGTTGGTGTCCAGGCCTGGAGCATCATGTTCTTCCCAGTCCTATGGGAGGAGTACTCTGGGTTTGTTTTTACACTGCATATAAATGTATCTATATCTGAAAAAATAATACAACTTCTGTGCTCTGGTCCCATTTTTAGAAAGGCTTGCGGTATGCTTTAGGGCTACATATTACAGTAAAATAGTTATAAACTGTTAATTTCTTGATAGATTTGCTCCCTATTCCTGTTTTTCCTTTTCCTCCAGAAAGGAATAAAAAAAAATATTTTGCCCATGAAAGGACTGGGAGGTTTTACTGGTGGTCACTGTATAATTTGGGAGTACAAATATACAGGGCTGGGGGGGGAAGTGGCATTCACACAAGTGACAAGATTCTCAGAAGTGCATCCTTTTTTCTTATTTTTTAAAGATTTGGGCATACATTTGGAGAACAGAAATGTGACTCAAAGGATCCGTCTCAAACTTTATCTCATGGTGATACAGTCCAGTGTGTTCATAAAATCATGGAATGGTTTGGGTGGGAAGGGAGATGTCAAGGTCATCTAGTCCAACCCCCCTGCAAGGAGCAGGGACATCTGCAACTAGAGCCAGGTTGCTCAGAGCTCCAGACAACCTCATCCGGAATGTTTCCAGGGTGGGACATCGACAACTTCTGTGGACAAACCTGGGCCAGTGTCTTACCACCCTCAGCATAAGAAATTCTTCCTTATATCTAGTCTGAATCACCTCGCTTTTAGTTTAAAACAGTCACTCCTTGTCCTGTTGCAACAGGCTGTCCTGGTTTCACTGGGACAGAATCCCAGGCTTTTCATGGTCTGCAGGCCATTAGCAGTTTGGAGTCAGACAGGGCAGCTGAGCAGAGTTGACTACAGATGTATCCCATCCCATGAATGTCATGGTCAGTATAAAAGGGGAAGGTTCCTTAGGATGGATGGCTTTGTGCTTAGTGTACTCCTTAGGCATCTCCTGATCCAGCTTCTCTTCCTGCTCCTGAGCATGGCCTTCCCATTTGTTGTGACCACTGTACATTTTCTGGGATAACTATAACTTTTATTTTTTACTTTATTCTGGCAGTGGTATTAGTTCTCTTTCATTCAATCCATTTTAATTTTAACCTGTGAGTCTTCGCTCTTCTTCCCAACTGCCCTTCTTGACAGGGGAGGGGTCATCATGTGATAGAGCAACTGCTGTAGTTAAGCCCCAGATATGGAATAAATAATAGACACACCTGCTAAAAAGTCTGTCCCCAACTTTCTGACAGGCCCCTTTTGGTACTGAAAGGCCACAAGAAGGTCTCCACAGAGCCTTCTCTTCTCCAGGCTGAACAACCCCAACTCTCTCAGCCTGGCCTCACAGCAGAGGGGTTCCAGCCCTCCCAGCATTGCTGTGGCCTTCTCTGGCCCTGCTCCAATAGGTCCATGTCTCTCTTGTGCTGAGGACTCCAGAGCTGGACCCAGCACTGCAGGGGCGTCTCACCAGAATGGAGCAGAATCCCCACCTTGACCTTCTGCCTACGCTGCTCTGGCTGCAGCACAGGATGCCACTGGCTTCTGGGCTGTGAGCACACATTGCTGGCTCATGTCCAACTTTTCAGCCCCCAGCACCTCCAAGTCCTCCTCCCCAGGGATGCTCTCAGTTTCTTCATCCCCCAGCCTGTTAGATAGCAGGTTTTGCCCCCACCCATGTGCTGGACTTTGCATGCGGCCTTGTTGAACCTCATGGGGTTCATGTGATCCCACTTCTCATTTTTTCCAGGTGCCTCTGGATGACATCCCATCCCTCAGGCATCTCACCTGCACCACTCAGTTTGATGTCATCTGTGAACTTGCTGAGGGTGCACTTGATCCCACTGTCTGTTGTTTATTAAATTACTGAACAGCACTGGCCCCAATACAGACCCCTGAGGGACACCACTTCTCATTGATTTCCATTTGGACATTAAGCTATTGTCCAGTGTTCAACTGGACTACAAGAAATTTAAAAGTTGGTGGCACCAAGAGCCTTACTTGAATTAACATGTTGCATGTTGTCCAAGGAGGCCTTTTCCAAGTATCTGTGTTATTGGGTGAGTTTTTCCACAAAAAGGGGTTTAGAGTTTTCCTGCTTTACCTTCATAGTGGCCTGAGTACCAGAGGCAGTGGTAGGTTTTGGAAGAAGAGATGATCAAAAAAGATGCAAAGAGTCTGGTCTAGGAATGGTGTGAAATCCAACTGAAGACAATGGTCTGATGCACTATGAGCCTGCAACATCAATGAATTTGCAAGGTGCTGGTGTGTTTGTCTTTTTTTTTTTTTTTTTTTTTTTATTACTTTATCTTTTTTCTCTCCTGTTCTTGTGTCCTGCAGGCCACAGCCCCTTTCTTACACATAGGAGCACTTGCGGCCGTCACAGCCCTGTCATGGTTGATAGCAGGGCAGTTTGCACGAACGGAGAAAGCCAGTGAGTACTACTTGTGTCCTTTAGTGGTGGTCAGGGGCTGGTGGGTGGCTGTTGGGGTGTGGGCCCTCCCTTTTGGAACCAGCTGGCAGGAGGCAGTGCTATGTCCCCTCAGCTTAGCAACCTTGATCTCAGCCATGCTGGGAAGGTGGATGCTCTCTTAGAGTAACTTGCCTGAAACTGGAGTAGGTGAATCTGATCTGGGGTTGCATCCAGATCCCCCAGCTGCTGTTTTGTGTTTGGAAACACACCAAGGTTGGAGTTAAAAGGGCTATTTTAAATGATGTGATGCATAAAAACATCCAGATTTCCATCAGCCTGCTTTAGGAATCATAAATGCACGCCTCACAACCAATGTGCTGCATTTTTCTCTGGAGCTTATAAGCACTTTTCCTTTTCCCTCATCTCCCTGGCTCTTGTTCACCTGCTTTTCTAGGTGGATCTGGCTTTTGAAAGCCTTTGTGGACTTGTTGCTTATGATGCAGTAGCACCCAGAGGGCTCAGTAGACATCTGGTCCCCTCATGGTTAGGTGCTGCCTTAAACGCACGTTGAGACATGATTGAAAGGTTAAGGAAGCAGAGTTGTGAAGGGCACACTGAACCCAGCTCTTGTTGATGGTCCGGTCCACTGAAATAAGCTCTTCTGTGCATTTCCCCTGTCCTGTCTTGTTGCCAGGGGCTCTCCCAAGCCTGAGCTGTTCCTCCAGGTTTTCTTGTGAAATAATTGGATCCTTCTGTGCCCTCAGAAGTGTTTTTCTTCAGGGCATCCGTGGATGTTCTCAGACATTTGTGCCAGCTCCAGAAAAATTGTTTTAATTGGTATTTAACCTCCAGCAAAATACAAGCCCTGGAAGGATTTGGCAGCACTTTCAAAAGACTTCCAAGAAGTGGGAGTTAAAAATGAGGAAACGATGTCTGAAGATGGAAAGATTTTGATATCCAGAGAGCCCTTTCAAAGAAAGAATTGCTCTGCCTTAATTTATAAAAATGCCAATAAAGCTGTACCTGGATCTTTTTAAATATGTCCTAGCATGTAATTAGGCTGCCAGTTGAGGGAGGATTTGTGGTTATGCCTAGAGGAGAGACTGCATGTCCTCCTTCTGAATTCCTCATACTTTTTCTCTTGCAGACAACTTCCCTGAAAATAGCTTTTTTTTCTTTTTGTTGTTTGTTTTTAATAAGCCAGGAAGCTGTTTTCTTTCTTTCTTTTTTTCTTTTCTTTTTTTTTTTTTTCCTACTCCTGGGTTCTGTTGTTTTGTCCATTTGCTTAGTTTTAAGGAAAAAAACCCCATTCATCTCTTCTGTACCATTGGAGTTTCAAGTTATTTCAGGGTCATTATGTTTGTGAATCTTACCTGGAGGAATTTACAGACATTTTGGTACAGATATGTTTGACATAGTGATGTTAAAAATAGAAGAACTGAAATCTATGTGAGACCCTACAGTCACTTATAATGCAGAAAAAATAAGATCTCACTCACTAATAATAATCTTTTGTAAGTAACTGGTGCAGGTGCAGTCATTCGTGCAACAGTCTGTTCTTGTCGGTTTTGAGGCATGTGACAATGTTTAGCAACTGGCTTTTTTTACTGAGCAAACTTACACTTTTCTTGTTTTCTGTATGCTGCTTTTTAAGAACCTAGAGAACAGAAGTTTCTCAAATAGCTACTGTATTTTAAAAGATAGTAGCTTGTTTTCAAAGCTTGCTTCTGATGTCAGACTGAAAATGGACTCAAAGCAGACCTGGAATTCTTGAGCAGTGAATGGCAGTGTGAGAAACGTTCTCTTTCAGGAGCACAAACTAGTCTGGAGAGGTCAGTGAGAGCAGGAGGAATGGAGAAGGAAGGCTTGCATCTAAATGTTGTCATTGTCATGCTGTAGAAAGTGGGAGATTTATCTATCCTGCTTGCTTGTCTTGGATGGTCAACAGGAGAGTTTTTTCCATATAGACCATCCAACCTCAAATTGAATAGTATGTACTTCACTTCTATTTTTTTGTCTGTATTTCCTTTTGGATATTTTGTGTGTTGTCCGTCACCAATGTGCAAGGCTGGGTGATGTCTTCAGCTCCATTTTAACATGGTCTGTGACTCATTCTGGGGCATCCTTTCCTTGTGGGTGCAAAACAATGAGCAAAGTGTTAGGAAGGCCTTGCATTTCACGTGTTGCAGGCCTTTAGTTTGATTCTGAGCTGTTTAATCACTAAACTGAAGTACTAGGAAGGATGGGACCAGATTCTTTGCACAGATGGAGACTTTGCTGACAATTAGGTTGATTTTTACAAAGCCTGGTTGGTGTTCCTGGGGTGAGCAAGAACTGGGTCAGGATCATGTCCTGTGTCTGTCTGGACATTTTGATGCTAGTAACACACAGCTCCAGGTCGCCATACTTTTATGGTGCAAGACACAGCGGGAGCTCTCTTAGCAAGATGTCATTCAGTTCCTTGAGTGCTCTGTGGGCGATTGAAGTGTCATCCAGAAAGGAGGAAAAATTAGCTGGCAAAGTTGCCAGTGTTACTTTCTGGCTTGTAGGAATGTGTTTGAATAAGGCTATTAGATGCTGGAAGCAAAAGGCAGTTTGTGTGAAACCAGATCAGTCGTGGTCAGGACCAGGGATGGACTGTTCAGTCCTTGCCCTAAAAACCCCCTGATTTCTCTGTCTTGCATCCATAGCAAATATTTGTTTAAAGGGTTTTTTTGGAGGTTTTCCCTTGAGTTCCCAAACCTTAATGAGTTTGAAAAAATAATTAAAAAATAAATAAAAATGAAGTCTTATGCTTTAATGTCTGTGGTTTCAAGTGACTCCAAATAGCTCAGGAGTTCAAAGGTGCCTGTTGTTCTTTGTAAGAAATACGCGCCTTTTGGGAACAAGGGGTGTTTCTGTTGCGCTGTCAGCACCTTTGAAAGATTCCCAGATACTTTGGAGTTTGTGAGACATCACTGGTAGTCAGAGGCTGAGGCATGGTGTGGGAGGCAGGACTGCTCATCTGGCCCTAAGCGCTGCAGCCAACACCTTATTTGCTGCATTTGCAGGTCCTGGAATATTGCTGCTTGCAGAGACCCCGGGGATTGCACACCCATCACAACATGCCCAACTTAATCAGAAAAACTTTATTGGAAATTAACTCCATTCTGGCCAGCACAAATCCTAATGCAAAAGCAGTTCAAGTGGCATTACCCTGGCTGAAGTGGGTGGTGTCAGTGAACCACCAGTGTAAACACAAGTGATGTAAACTTGAGTGATGTTAAATGTGCTGACACAGTGTCATGACTTATTGGTAGATATGTTTAACTGGTGATCTATTTCTGCTGTCAGGCAGGGCAAAGTTTGGTGTTCCACCCAAATAGCTGGAAATCAGCAGTGTTTTGGGTTACATTGCTGGGCCTTTAAGGAATTTGCTTAACTTTTTGTCTCCCCAATACAAAACAAAGCGGAAATCTCCCTCAGGACTTGGTTAGCTCAAAGAGATATTTTAAAAATAGACTGGTTTTTTTTTCCCCTAAATACAGAGCTCTGCTGTTGTACTAAGAACAATTCCTGTAAACCAGTCTCTCCTCTGCAGGATCACAAAGATGTCATGACTTTGCTCCTGGGGTGTGAGTAGGTCAGGACCAACACTTTCACCAGCTCTTTCTCTCTATTTCTATCACAGCTTCTCAGATGCTGATGTTCACTGCATATCTCGCAGTTGTAGTTGCACTTTATCTTGTCCCTCTCACCATCTCGTCTCCTTGCATAATGGAGAAGAAGGCTCTGGGACCAAAGCCAGCCATCATAGGTCACCGTGGAGCACCGATGGTGAGTAGTCTCACATTAGTACTGTGTTGTCTGACTCTTCTACCTGTGAAGGCACCAGATCTGGTGGTCTCCAGGCTTCTCTCCATAGAATGTATATGAGAAATAAAACTTTGAGACACCACTTCAGGCTAGAATTACTGTGGTGGTAAGTCAGTGCATGAACCCCGTCAAGTCACACCCCAGATGTTCTATATGCCTTACAAGCAAAAGGACAGTCTTTGCCTTGCTCAGGGTAGCTTGTACCACTGTATTTTTCTGTCTGCAAGTTCTGCTGGTTCTCCAGGCTTGGCCCTTGAACTGCAGCTGTAGAGGTTTGTGATGTTTTTATGGTTTGTTCTTTTAGAGCTTGAGGCTCAGTCTTTGTGCCCTTTGCAGAAACTCACCAGCAGTGGTTAAACTCAGCTCCCAGCAAGATGCATTAAGTATGTGGCAATCTGAAAAAGAAACAACCAAACAAGCTATGCTGACCCTACATGACTGTATGGTGCTCTTGTTTTGCAGATCATTATGAGACTGTATGAGGTGATGAAATATTACTGTCATCTGCCTCTGGGTAGACCATGTCCTTTCTTCTCTAAGGTTTCTGGGTATGTCCAGGCTAGAGATGGAGCATGTTGATTTGGGCATAGCCCTGGGTTTGGATAATTCTGTCCTGTGGTGTTTGGACATACTGGCCTGGGTCTCTAACCTGGGTGCTTCTATACATAGTCTGTTCAACAGTTGTACCTCTGTCTCTCTCTGATGATTCATAGAATTGTTTTGGTTGGAAGAGAGTCATTGAGTTCAACTGTTAACCCAGGTCTGCCAGGTCACCACTAAACCATGTCCTTCAGCACCACATCTCCATGGCTTTTCAATCCCTCCAGGGATGAGGACTCTACCACTGCCCAGGGCAGCCTCAGACAGGCCTTGACAACCATTTCCAGGATGAAAATTTTCCTAATGTCCAGTCTAAACCTCCCTTGCCTTTTGATGGTTGATTGACTTCAGACAAGATAAGTGTACTGCAGTGTAGGCCCTGGCCTTGCAAATGTGCTCTTTTTTTTTTTTTTTTTTTTTTTTTTAAGGCATGCAACTAACTTATTCTGCTGACATTCAAAGCAGAAAAATATATTTGTATAGGCTGTCAGCACTTATTTGACAGGCTGGAGCATGCTTGAGCTTCTCTCCAAGTTCAAGAGAGTATTCATTAGGGCAGTTTGCTAGGTGTGATAAACACCTGTCATGACAAGGAAAAAATTTATTGTAGTTCTGTTTTTAAAAAATTCTTTCTTTAAGAAATGTCCTGAAATGCCAGCTTAATTTCTGTCACTTGTTTAACTATATTGCCTTTGTGGGTGGTGGAATGAAGTTCTGGGCATGATAAATGCTTTTGCCTGTCCTACTGAGTTTGTACCAACCATGAAGGCTAAAAGAAGCCAAGTGAGAACCTCTGCTCTGCGTACTTACTGCATGGAAATCCCAAAACCCTGTTAGGACATTTTCTTCCTGTGAGGTGTCCAGGCCTTGTGTCCCATCCCTAAAGAAACTAAACAGCAAAGAGCGTCATTCTATCTTCCAGAGAGTTTACATAAACCTTATCTGAAGAAAGACTCCCAGCAGAGACTTGACCTTTTTCTGCCTCTAAGGATGACCATGAAGCAAACACTCTTTGCAGCATGGAATAGACCTACCTGAGAAGATGTTACTTTCAGGTTAGGGTGCTGAGGGTTGCAATGCTTGATGAAGAGCAGTGGTAGAGGACACTGAGTGCTCTGTGGAACTGTGGCCCAGGTGTTGTTCAGCAAGTGCATCCTCCTCTTCACCATTCCCCAATATACAGAGCTGGTTGTCTGTTAGCAGCAGGTGGTTTGCTCTGAGGCCCCCAGGAAGCAAGATCAGAGACTAGCATGTCTTGTTCAAACCTCCAAGGAATAGTCTGCATGTCCCATGATGAGCTGGCTGTAGGTTTATCCATCAGCTTTGCCTTTGCTGTATGTGTAGCAAGTGGATTTCAGCTGTGCCCTGGAATGGCAAAGCTGAGATGGGGTAAGAAAGATGAAGACCAGAGAGGTGCCCAAAACTTCCTTCTGTACTTGCATCTGTGCCCAGCTTTTCACTATATCAAATGTCACCTTGAGTTTTAAGAGCTCCACCTGGAGTGCAAATCCTCAGGTTGTCATAAATTGTATCAACCTGGAAACAAATGACTTGAAAGCTCTGCCAAAAGGCACTTCTGCTAATAGGATTTTGTTTTCATGGAGCTCCTTACTACCTTCTGCTGTTGAGCTCAAGGATATGTAGACTTCTTTACGAGAAATGGCCAAACTGAGCTAGAGCAATTAGCCCTGAGAGCAGTCTGGAGATGGGGCTGTAGGACACAGACATCCTCCCCTGGGCAACCTAAAGATCAAAAGCCTGCAGAGCCTGGGAGTTTGGAACCTGAGGTGAAACTAAATCTAGTGGGAGTGGAGATGATAAAAAACGATGCAATATTTGCCTTCAATTCTCCTGAAGCAAGACAAATGTGATTTGCTGTGCAGACAAACGTATTTCCTCGCAGATCCTAAGAGCTGGTTTCTTCACCCGTCTGGCAGGATTTGGTCTGTAATACTGCATTTGCACATCCAATGTTCTTATACTGGAAAGACAAAAATATATTTTTTTTTTAAGAGTGCTGCTCTGACAAAAGCCAGCAAAGCAGGTCTGTGGGATGTCTGAAGATGCTTTGTATGCTGGAATAAAGGGTTTGTTGGGGACATGCCATATGGTATATGGGGCAAAAGGTGGTGAAATGGAGAGTTTCCCAGGAAAGCTGTAGATGTGTGCACTTCCTTAGGGATACTGATGTCAGTGCATGCAGCCTGCCCCTCAGAGAGGGGCAACAATCTTCCTTTGTGCTCCAGAGCCTGCTTTCCTCTGTGCATGTGCACACCTTGTCTCTCTTCTGTTGTCCCTTCAGGATTTTGAGGAGCAGCATTCATAGCCTCTGTGTGCGACTCAACTGCTGTCCTTGTTCCATGGAAGAAAAAACATGAGGAGCAGAGGCCATATGGCTCATATAATTTGTCTTGAAACACTGGAGGAGGGGAAAAAGTACTTACATTTTAAGTAGCAAGGGAAAAATCAGAAACTGTCCTGGCATCTGTACCTAGATGAGTGTGGATTTCTGCAGTACAGAAGAGCTACTTTTTCCACACTGGCTGACCATTTGACTGTAGTGGTAGTGCTCCTCCAAGCAATGTCCCTTTGGTATCACCCCTTTTCCCTCACGAGCTTTAATTTACTGCTAGAAAGGCTCATAACTTCACTTGCATAAATGTTATCCAGTCATGCCCACTTCTTACTATGTGAAATGTCCATTCCCACCAGGGTGCAATCTGAAAATCCTTTCTCTTAGCAGGTGTCTAGTTAATCAGTATATTTTCAAAGGATTTTTAAAAATTAATTATTCATCCTCCAGATCTGTTTCTGTCCTTCTGGACTCCCACAAGGAGAGCATCAGGGCTGTGGTAGCAATGTGCTGAGAGTTGAGGGCTCCAGCCCTCATTTGATGTCTGATATTTGAAAAGGTCTTGTCCAGATGGGTACAGAAACTGCCTGACACTCCAAGCCATGAAATGGGCTTCTCTAAAGTTTGCATCTTAATATGTTAAATTTTTCATAAAATCATAGAATGCATTGGAAGGGACCTTTAAAGATCATCTAGTCCAACACCCCTGCACTGAGCAGGAAAACCTGCAACTATAGCATGTTGCTTGCTCACTGTCCTGGACAACCTGACCCAGAATATTTCCAGGGATGGGGCTTCTACAACCTCTCTGGGCAGGGTCTCACCACGGTCAGTGTAAAAAAATGTCTTCCTTCTTTCTCTCATCTAAATCTCTCCTCTTTTAGTTTAAAACCATCGCTCCTTGTCCTGTTGCAACAGGGCCTGCTGAAGAGATTGTCCAAATATCTCTTATAGGGCTCTTTAAGTACTGAAAGGCCACAAGAAGGTCTCTCTGGAGCCTTCTCTTCTCCAGGCTGAACACCCCCAACTCTCAGCCTGGCTTTACAGCAGAGGGTCTCCAGCCTTGCATCATTTTTGTGGCCTCTTCTGGCCCTGCTCTAGCAAGTCCATGTCTCTCCTGTGCTGAGGACTCCAGAGCTGGACCCAGAACTGCAGGGGAGTCTCACTAGGGTGGAGCTGAGTAGCAAAATCACCTCCCTCAACCTGCTGGCCACATGGTTTTTCAGATGGTCTTATGAGCAGGTATTTGTTGTCTTTGTTCTTCCACCTTCATTCTTCTTAGAGAAATCTATTTTGTCTTCAAAGGCAATAGCCTTGTTTGTATTCTCTCTGTGGTAGTAAATATGACACTAAGTGCTGAGGATAAGCCAAAAGGATAGAAGGTAGAAGCTGGAGCTAAATCTGAGATGGAAATGAGTAACTTCATCCATCAGAAAACCAAATTATACTACCATTTGAATCTTTAAAGTCCTCTCCCAAATGTCTTGCCTCAAATGATGCTTTGGGATGAGACAGGTTGTCTTTTGAGATCTGAAGAAGGTGCTGTCCATAATGTTGAATCCTGCTTGCTTTTAAGTTGTTAGGCCTAAATATACATTCCTTATAAAAATAATCAGGCTTATCATCATGATCTGTGATGTCAAATTGTAGGTAAATCACCCAAAGGATTAATAATATCAAAGACTTATCTGAGCAAGAGCTGTATCTGTCTCCTTGGAATCACAGTATGGTGGGGATTGGAAGGAACTTCTGAAGATCATCTCATCCACCCCGCCTGCTAAAGCATGTTTGCCTAGAGCAGTTTGTACGAGGTCACCTCCAGGTGGGTTTTTGAAAGTCTCCAGAGAAAAAGAATTCTTTCATTAAAAGAAAACTTTCATGAAGCCAGGAAATTCACCTCCCATTAGTGTGACCAAAAAGGTACTGGCTGATCTAAAAAAAAAAAAAAAAAAAATTGGGTTAAACCTATGGAAACCATCCAAGCATATCAGAGGCCAGAACAGCTCTTGATTTCAGAGCTGGAGGCTACAATTAGCATTGAAATAAACGCTTTTGGCAAGCTATCTGTACAGCTGTTTTTTGGCATGTCTTAACAGCCCTGAGAAACACTGTGCCAAAACAGCCGTCCATGGGCTGTTGAGCTCCTTCCTGCACGGTAGACTCTGTCCATTGCTGTGCCAAGTGCAGGCACTGTGCTGGGAGGAATGTTTTTTGGTGGTGCTGACTCACTGGCTTTGCACAAATACAGAGTGGAAAAGTACTCATTGCTGGGACAAAGTACCTTGGTGGGAAGCCAACGTTTAATTGCCCTTGGGATTTGCCTGTTGGGTTATTGCATGGGAATGTTTTGCCTCAACAGGGAGCATGTGGTGCTGTTACCAAGAGCATTCCAGCAAATATGCCCTTGCACATATGGAGTTGGTTTTTGGGGTTGTTTTTTTATGACACCTGAAGGTGAAGCCTCCAATGGTTGGTGTTCTTACAGAGATGCTGTTCTGTCATGTTGTGGTGCCAGCTATCAATGGAAATGGTAATGAAGACTTCTGGGTGGGATTGTGGCTATCAAACCAAGTGTGAAGAGGAGGAACAGTTTCTGAAAACTGTGCACAGGGTCTATCTGTGGCTTTCAGTGGATGTTGGCCTTGTTTACACAGGACAGAGCTTTTGGACTGAAGTCTTTACGTCCCAGAGCTTCCTTCACTTCAGTACTGGTTTCTCAAGAAATTGATTGTGTCCCATTGAACTGGATCACTGCCAACCTGGATTTGGGTTTCAGACATAATGTGTCTAAATATACTGAGGAGGAAAACCCATAAAAGAACCTGGAGGGAGAAAGAGAGAAATGAAAGTTTATGCATTCATTTAGTTATTCATTTAGTCAGAAAGATTATGCATTCATTTAGTTATTGCAGTTTTGCTGTAAAACCTTTTTTTAAAAAAAAAAGAAAAACCAAACAACCCAAACAAATCAGCACTAAACTAAGCAAGTAATTTCTGTACCAGCAACTGTCCTGTTTGGATGTATCTCTGCTCTAAATAGGATGAATCTGGGGCTTCATCTCCCTCTTTCTTGGAGGGAGACAGAGACAGGCTGGGATGATGGAAATAACTGTTATTCAGATTCTCTTTTTCCACAAAACCATTTGCATTGTAAGGGATATGAACTCCTGCCTCCAAAATGGTGCTAGGGGAACCTCTAGGAATAGGCAGCATCTGATTTTGGGGGACAGGGTTAAATTTGCTTTACTGGCTTTCTGGTTGACCTTCACTGGGTGATGTCATCAGTGTGAGTGGCTTGTTCAGTCCCTTCAAGGCTTGGATCGACTGAAAGGTTTAGAAACAGAGGACAGCTTTCTGTGTTGATGATGGACTCATTTGGAGATGCAATTGTTTATATCAGGGTGACTGGCTCTGATCAGGAGTTTACCCACCACATGCGCACAAGAACATGATGTCTTTGCTTGGAAGACTTATAATCTACTTTTCAAAAGCTTCTGATATATGGACTGATGCTGTCAAGTAATAGCATTGTGGTGTTGTAGAGTGCCCACCACATGCCATCGTGGGGCATGGTGTCACGGAGAGCACTTCTGCTGACGTCTGTGCTGTTTGCTGATTCAGAGCAGCTGGAGATGTTCATCCATCTGTGATGCTCTTCAAGAGAATGCTTTTCATTTCTAGTGGTGTTGTGATGAAGATGACATTACAGCACCTAAGTGTGTATTTGGATGGCTGGACTTTAAGTGACTGTCTGTTCTTAGAGCAGTTTTAAAATGCCATTTCTTTTGCACAGCTGCAAAGCTGCATTTTCAACACCTATCTGGCCAGTTTTGTAAGTTTATTTTACTTAGGTTTAGGGTCAAGTTCCTGGGAAAGAAATGGATGTGCCTCACAGCTGAGCAGCTGCATGCAGCCATGGTGTCATACAGTTAGTTTTGCCTTTCTTGAAGAGGGGAGCTTGGCCTACAAGCTCTGTAGGGGCTGGAGGTGAGGGAGAAATGGGGTATTCCCCTGCTGGTGCTGGGATCATCTCTCCACAGGGTAAAGTTCAGTGGCAATTGAGTGCTGAGGACTGATCACTTGTAGTGTACAGAGTTTTAAAACTCAGTGGAAAAACTCACTTTTTAGCTTACTGCGACCTGTATTATAGCACCGCCCCTAAGATGCATGAGCATCATTACATGACCAAATTTATTCAGTCTGACAAACAGAAATCCCATCCCCAAAAGATTGTTTTCTCATTTGACTTTCATCTATCACCTCTGTGTAGATAAGTTCTGTCTAAATATGCTTTGCCCCAGTCCAGCTGATGGAGACTCTTGCATATTGACTTGCCACCTCAGATCTGTTTGGCTTTGTATTTCCTTCTTCCTGCAGTGGAGGCTGGGGCTCACCTGTCATTTAGGTTAAATCTCCCACTATACCTCAAACCAACTGTGTCTCAAGAGGGCTGGTGTTTTAAGCAAGGCTTGACCCTTTCCCTGCAGAAACTGAAATTCACTGAAAAGAGGCAAGAAACCCTTTTAACCTTATCAAATAGAGCCTGTTCCCCCTCCGGGTTAGGATTCTGCTGTGCCAGAGTCTGGTGTACAGGTAAGACATGACAAGACCTTGGTCATGATAGTCCACCTCTACAGAGGTGGAATTGTGTTGTGGCCATGCTTGTTTGCTTTTATTAGTCCTGATTCATGCAGTATATTGATTGTGGAGGTGTGTAACAGCAGTGCCATCCTGCCCTAGTTGAAGGGTTTTGCATTGAGTGCTTAGTGGAGGTAGTCTTCCTTAGCCTCAGACATGATTTACAACTTGGTACACTTTGCTTCTCTATTCTTATGTCCCCATCACTGACAAGACTATAGTGGTGTGGGTTCAGGTGCTGCTTGATGTGATGTTCCAGCTTGAGCTGTGACTTGCATTGCTCTTTGGTTTCTCTTGCTCAGGTCTCTCTCATTTGAAGATTACTCTATTTCTTTAAGATTGCTGCAGTCTTCAAAAGCAACTATTGAGCGTTACCCTGTAGAGAGGGGATCACCTTGCACTGTTACCCTGAGGAAACCTGAACTATTTTGGAGAGGAAAGCCAAGATACTGAAAGCAACCCAAGGAGATGGAGGAAGTCTGAATGGGATCTTCAGATCATAGAATCAGAGAATGGTTTTGGTTGGAAGGGACCTTTAAAAGTCATCTAGTCCAACGTCATTGCAGTGAGCAGGGATATTTGCAACTAGATCAGATCTTTGTGGCTGCTGCTCCCTGCTGACAGCTCTGGGCAACGCGCACATATATTGCAAAAAGCTTTCAGCACGACCTTGCGTGACCCAGTGCTGGTCTATGCAAGAGGATGTGATGGGGGTGTTGCCTCTGTCTTCACCTAGACAAGTCAGGCTTTGATTGGGAGCTTTTTTAGGAAGATAATGTGCCTCCGTTGACTTAAAACAAACATAAAAATGAACTAGGATTGATGTGTGGCTTGAGCCAGAGGAATTCAGTAGGGAGATACTGGAACTATGTGAAGGTTGTTGCTGACATTTAGTCTCATTATTTTTACACCAAAGCTTTACTGACCTGAGCATGTAAAGTGATCAGCTTGTAAGAAAACAAATGATTCTTAGAGACCCCTTAAGCTCTTGAGCAGATTTTTATATTTATTATGCATCTTGCTAACATGGTGCATTTACGCCTTTATTCTTAATTATTCCTCTTGGCAACTTCTAAGTAATTCTTGAAAATCATGAGTTGAGTGCTTGTGTCTTGATGGAAACTTACTGATCTTGGTGGCAGCAGAGATGAGTGGAAAACCAGCAAAAATACGTGCTCTACACCTGAATGCAAAACTGGGAAAAAAAGAAAAATAGTTTAAAAAATAACTCCATTTTTACGTGCTCATGTTTCAGTGCAGAAGACCTGCCTGTTTTTCTCTCCAGAGTTGTCTGATTATTTCTTTGTTTCTTTTTCTGATCTGCCTGAGGTTGGTTTATGGGCATTTTGAGGCTAGCTATACTGTAATGGTTTTGTAGAAAACCAAAGTGTTTGTCTTCACACTACGTTGTTTTTAAATAAACCCAAATTCTGGTGCCATCTGCTCCATTCAACAGGAAGGAATTTGAAATAAAATTTAATTCCTTATCTGTGATAGCCACTGAGAAAAATGTTCTAGGCTTACAGCTATTTTTTTTGTTAATTGTTGTTAAAACTAACTCAACTTTTCTTATTAGAGAGATGAACCTATTCTTAGACTGAATCATAGAGAACTATTGAATGAGGAGATGTGGAAATAAAATATGTGCTCCAGAACCTGTGGTCTAGTTGTTCTCCATGGTATGAATGGTACTCTGGTTTATGGACTTTCTTTTTGCTATAATGGCATTGTAATCACTGTTTGCATAGAAATGTAGGAGAATGAAGAACTGTTAAGGTGGTTTTGGTAGCTCTAGATATAACCTGTGAATAGAGAATTGGTATCACATTAGCAATCCTTTGTTGGGGGTCTTCAGCAAGCCACTGTTTGGAGGACCATGCTGGTGAGCAAATCTCTTGTATGCTAATTTGCACCAGATCTCAAGCTGGTCAGGTTTCTGGCACTGCAGGTCATGACAACTCTGCATTGAACTATATCCTGTGTGTGAAAGACCATCAGTGGAAGGAAATGCATTGCTGATCTTCAAACTTCAGTAAGGTACAATTCTGTCTGGGCAATGCTGGTACACCAGAGTAATTGGCCAGTGTGTAATGTGCAAAACAAGATTGTTTTGTCTCCCTAGTATCTCTAAACCTTGCTGACATCATTTTGTAAACATTTCCACTCACTACTAATTTCTCATTGCTCTTCTTTTTTTCTATAGTTGGCACCAGAAAACACTCTTATGTCCTTCCAGAAGGCAGTGGAGCAGAAGATATATGGAGTCCAAGCTGATGTCATACTGAGGTAAGCTGGTGTGCTGGTTGGGCTGAGACATTCTCTGTGGATGGCCCAAACCATGCTAGTGGGTGTTTCCTATCTGATTGTTTCCAGTCTGGTTATTACTGCTCTTCGCAACTGAAAAGGCTTTTTGTGGTGAATGTATCTGATAACTCTTAGCTGTCTCCATTTGTAATGCACAGATGCTACTAACTGTTCTGCTGAGATGATGATTAAAGGTGAAGTTGTCCATGTGGGAGAACCTGGATACCTTTGTCATGAAACTAATCTTTATTTTCAGGAAGATTGATGTTTATCCTAGAGCTTGCTTTACTGCAGTAAAACAGTACCTGGTTTCTAGTGTGGCTTGAAGTCAGCTAGCCTTGGGAAGAGGCAAAATTTCTTCCCACAGGGGAGAGTGGAAGGTCATTGTGAAGGGATGAAGTATGATTTGGGATGTATACAATACCATTCTTGTTCTTTCCAAAATTAGTTCATCAACTATTGTGAAGAGAGAACTATTGTCCAGACTCGCAGACAAGAACTCGGCTCATGTGGCTGAATCAGTTGCTTCCACTAGCACTGGACAAGGAGAAAGGTGGACTTTTGGCAGGAGGAGAGCTGGAATAGCTTTAAGAGCTTTCCATGTTGCCACCTGTCAGCCATCCCAGAGGAGCACTCCAAGCAACCATAGCTTAAACAATGTCCTTGATGGCCTAGTCATTTGAGGCCTTCTCCAGGAGACCCAGTAAACTGTATTTATTAAAAGATGACTCTAGTGACCTTCAGACCAAAAAGGTCTGAGTTTTCAATGCAGCTGGCAGCAGTTCTGGGAAGCATTTTTAGAACAACACCCATTGCTGTCCTCATCCCTTTGAAAGATGCTTTTTGTGCCTGTGGGTGGATGGGTCCACACCACCTGGGATATCTCCCAGGAGGCATATCATGGATGTTTCCACATTCTTCTAGGCAAATATCAGCCATGAGTGATCTGTTTGGACATACACTCAGACCCACCGCATCCTGCTCCCTACCCACTACACACCCCAGACTAGGTGGCCCTGATTATAAAACCAGTGCTGGTTATGAATCTAGCTTTATTTCAAGTAAGAGGAACATAGGATCACTGGATGTTCCCCTTTCATCTTCTATTTCCTCCCATATCTCTTCTTCCAAAGCTGTGATTTCTGTGTCTGAATTATTTTTACAAGCCTGTTCCTGCTAATACATTGTGGTTAGCTATGAGTAGTGCTGAGTGACTCTGTGAGGGGAAGGATTAGACAAGAGGGAATAAATGTTAAGTGCCTTGTAGGATTTCTGCATTGTGGTTAAGTCTTAGCAATGTCTGATGATGCTCCGCTAGGAGATATTAAGACTTGAGCCTCTATCTCCCTTAAACACTCCACACTTCATTCTGCAGTTGTTCAGCATTTTGTCTTTTTTTTTTATAAACTGTATTTATTAAAAGCCCTTCTGATTGCAGCAGCATGGTGTGTTGCTGAGCATGGTATTGCTGCGTTAGCATGTTGCTTTGGGTTGGCGGAGGAAGTATTTGGCATGGTACACACTAGAAATAGCAAAAGAAGATGGCAGTGACCTTTTCGATAAGACACTTCTACAGATAATGTAGTAAAGCTGAGGCAGTGTTTGCTCCATCATCTAAAGTTGGGATTTGTTTTCCCTGTAGTTCTGGGGTGAATGCTCTCTGTCTTGTAATTCAAATGGGGTTTGTATTTTGACTCCATCTCCTTTCCAGACCTTATCCAAGTCTCCTGTTACGAAGATGCACTCCTTGCTTTGGAAAATGACACTGTCATCAGGCTGACTGCTCTGTATTTATCTTGATTTTTGAGTGCAGCCAGCCATCCCCCTGCCCCTGGTAGGAATAGTAACTGCTCTGTGTGGTGTTGCCACTGGTCCAGTCACAGAAAACTGGGTGGAAGAAAGTTTAAAGAGCTTTTTAGGTTTCCTAGAACTATAGTTCTGTAATAACTAGCTGGCTTAAAAAACAGAGGACATGTATTTGGCTATTTAGCTCCATCTGAGAGGCAAATTTTCTTCAAGGTGCATGGACTTAACAATGCACGTGAGCATGGCTCATCCATGAAACCAATTTTCAATTAGAAAAGGCAATTTCAGAGCAATTTTTGTAACTTGGAACCCTTGCATCTTGCTGAAAGCCCATGAACATTAAGTTCCCATATAGTCTGAGAGCCCTTGAAAATCTTAGTCGTCAGCTACTATTAACAATTAGTTTATGTGTGTGGCTGTGCATACAGGGTATGGAAAATCATGGACATTATTGGGAGATACAGACAGTGCAGAAAGCCTTGGTTAGCCTGAACATTCAGGGTGGGTGTTCTTGTACAAACTACCTGACTTTGGCCCTCTAGACATTTTTGAATTGGTAGTGGGAAGGAGGGGGTGGATAGGGTTATGTCAGCATTTTAATGACTGCAAACATCTAGCAGGCATCTAAGAGACTACTTCCTCAGTGTGCATCTCATTTCTTCTGGTCTTGGGGTTGCTGGGCATGCATTAAGCAGATTGAGATCTTCACAATGATTTTGTAGTGAAGCTGTGACAGAGGTTAGGGTGGGTGGGAACAGGCTTTTGTCTAGTAATGTGCACATTGTTGTGCACCTCCAGCTGTAATGGGGCCTCTGACTGTCTTTGCAGCTATGATGGAGTGCCGTTTCTGATGCATGACAAGACACTCAGGAGAACAACAAATGTGGAGGAAGTCTTTCCAGAGCGGGCCTATGAGCATTCCTCCATGTTCAACTGGACTGACCTGGAAAAGCTTAATGCTGGAGAGTGGTTCCTAAAGGTGTGTACGATCACAGAGAGTGAGTGTCCTAGAGCCATGGGATGATAGCTCATACCCAAACCCTCTTTGAGGGAGAGAGGTGTAGATCTGTCTCCTTGGTGGAGTGGTATGAAGTGCAGGTAGAGTAAGAATCCATGAACCGCATTTAGTTCTGTCCTCTACTGAATTTAGACTTGGTCTAAAAGACATGTTGTCTTTCTGTGCCTCTTCCACCACCTGGAAGAAGGGGCCTTCATGCCTGGTTGATACCACAGAGAACTTCAGGATCCCCAGGAGGAGAAATGTGATTATAGACAAGAAAAGACAGGTTGTTATAGACTATTCCTTTCTTTCTTTAATTTACTTTCAATTATAATTGTCTTTGAAATTAAGCCTTCAAAGTCCAGGGGAGAAGGAATTGCTGTGGGGTGGACTAGAAAAGGGATCTTCATGTGTACTGAGGGAGTCTGGACTTTGTGGCAGTCATCTGGGATGTGCTTTATTTTCAGAACGACCCTTTCTGGACAGCTGGGTCTCTCTCAAGGTCTGACTACTTGGAAGCTGCCAACCAGTCAGTCTGCAAGCTGGCAGATATGCTAGAGGTGATCAAGGACAACATGTCACTCATCCTGAACTTCCAGAACCTGCCACCAGCTCATCCCTACTACAGTACTTACATCAACATCACCCTGGAAACCATCCTGGCATCGGGAATTAGGCAACAGGCTGTGAGTTCTGGGTTGTTGGTGATGTTTCCAAAATTGCCCTCCTTATGGGTTCTCCAACTCCCCGAGTGCCTCATTTGATCCATTTAAAGAGTTGATTTTAAATGGTACTTTATGCCAAGAAATCATGTTAGGGAAGATTTCCCCTCCAGGTTGGTGGTCCCAGAGGTTTGATAGCATCTTGGATTGTACCCATGGTAGTTTAGCTAGTAGTGGAGGAAAGTGATTATACCCCTTACTCAGCAACCCTGTGCTCAGTGTGGAGCTCACCAGTACAAGACAGATGATGACAAACTGAGTCAAGTCCTGCAGAGGCCACCAAATTGGACAGGGGGCTGAACATATGAAGAGGGGCTGAGGGAACCAAGTCTTTTCATCCTGGAAAAGACTTAGGGGATATCTCCAGTACTAGCATAGAGGTTGTTGAGAACCTTAAACCCAAGCTCATCAGCAGGATGAGAGGTAGTTGTTGCAAATTGGAACAGGAGAAGTTTTTGATGGATACAAGGAAACTAGTTTTCCGTGGGAGGGCAGGCAAGTGTTGAGAGGGGACAGGAGAGATTAAGGTATCTCTATCCTTGGAACTTTTCAGGATAAAACTGGACAAAGCCCTGAGCACCTTGTTTGAAATTAGTGCTGATCTGTGTTGGACTAGAGATGTCCTGAGGTCTCTTTCAACTGAGCAATTTGATAAAAGCCTCAGACATGAGAGAAGAGGCTGAGACCTGGAGGCCAGCTGCAAGCAACAGAGAGCCCTTCCTCTGCCTCTTACTCCTTGGTTTTAAATAATCCTTCTTTCTAGACTGAGCAACTGTTTCTGCCAGGAGTCAGTTTCTGCTTGGAGGAGAAACAGATGGTCTTGAGCTGAGAGGTTTTCAGCAAAAAAAGGCCTATGTACCTGCAGGTCTATGTATATGCAGCTATCTCTTCTGGTCTTCATTTCTGCCCCAGAATTGTCCTTGCTGGGTTATGACAAGCATCTTAATTCTCTTCAGAGAAGGAGATCCGCAGCCTCTCTGGGCAACCTTCTCATGAGCCCTTGGCCTGATCATTTGTATCTCAACCCTTTTTACCTCTAAGATTTTGTGTGTTACAGGCCTCTGGGCTTGAGAATAATCCTGAAATGCATTTGATGAAAGATGTGGGAGGCTGTAAGTGTCTCCTAGACAATTGGTATGACAAACAATGCAATCTCATGTGATTTTGCTTCTGGCTTGGTGTAAACTGGCTGTCTCTAGAGCTGCTTTGTGTTATTAGCTTTGTGAACCTGCCATGGCTGTCTTCTGTGTCTCTCCACAGATGATGTGGCTGCCAGACACGGAGAGGCAGCTGGTCAGACAGATTGCTCCAGGTTTCCAGCAGACTTCTGCCCTCAAGCTGGACACTGAGCGCATGAGGGAGAAGGGCATCGTGAAGCTCAACCTGCGTTACACCAAGGTCACAAATGAGGACATCAGGTATGGTCTTCCATTTGGACACTGTGTGGTAGCCCACCTGCTCCATGGCAGGTGTCCACAGCTCTGTGCATCCCTGGCCCAGCAGCATCTTTTCTGATCAGCCCAGGCTGTCTTACATGCACAGAGGTATCTTTTCAGATGGACTTGCTCTTAAAAGCTTGAGCTGTGCAAGGTTGTCCCTGCCCATCACCCAGAATCCAGGCTGCTCCCAGGAGTTGGCTCTGATAACTTCACATGTTAATTCAGTATATGATGATCTTTTCTGAAATACAAATATATGAATTATCTGATTCTTCTTGCATTGTCAGCTCTGGGAAAAAGTGAAGGCTTTTCACACCAAATACCTCCAGGTTCTGTTTCATTCTCATTAGCAGCTGCCCTTTGCTTCTGTTCATCAGCACCAGAGTTGCTACCACAGAATTTTGAGTAGTCAAAAGTCTGGACGTGCTTTCAGAAATTTCTCTTTGCAGAGAATTTACCCATTTTACTACTGTTCTGTGTCAGCTATTTAGGCTGGTCAGATCTACTCTTTAATGAGACTAGCACAGCATGAGTTTCCTCTCTCTCTGCTTGACCTTGTATTTGAGCTGTGCATTTTGTTAGCTCGCATCTTTGCCCCCTTGTCAGAAAGGGTGGATTGTCTCTAGCTTTTCTATTTTTTAGAGATTGAATTTTTTCCCCAATGAAATACTAGAACATGAAACAAGTATGCAGAAGAAAAACATCTTCAGAGGAGCTGTCTTACTGTATGTTTGGGCTGGGAGTAGGGAAAAGCTGAGCCTGCAGCTGTTTGAGAGCATGGCCCCATTAGTATAATCCATTGGTGTCTTCCCGTAGTAGCATGTCTTCATCTCAGCAATTGGTCCGATTGCTCACCCTTAAAACCAAATCTGTGCTTTACCTACAGGATAATTCTTGACTGATTTTCCACATACCTATTTGCTCTCTCACAGAGAGGACCATATCCCATTTCTTTCATCTATCCCAGCTCATCAGTCCCAGTCTCTCATCAATCCCAATTCAACTGTCTTGAGAAGTTCTCTCCGTCCTTCAAAAAATTGTCATCTGAATGTAACATTTCTGTGACCACTTCTGCCCTTCATAATCCCTTAGCATTTGGAGCAGCTTGTTCATGATATGAGCTTTGAGACATCCACATCTTGTACCTTCCACCTCAAAGCTCTTTGCCGATATTAAATAACAAGGATTAATGTCTGTGCTGCAGATTAGTGATGCTTCTGCTTTGTAGATAAGGAAACAGAACAATCTATGCAAATTGCATGGGTATGGAGAGTCTGCTATCAGTGCTTGGTTTGCTGCTGACAGCTTCTGTACCCAAACTTGGAAGTTTTAGCTTCTTAGGAAATGACCTCAGGAAACTGGAAGCTGTAACTGTGCAACTGTCCCCAAAACAAGGGCATGGGAGTTGTAGGAATTCATGTTGGAAATGCAGCCTGACAGTTTTTAATTAAGTAAATTGCCTATGAAATCTTACAGGCGTCTGAGCCAGATGTTAATTTTACATCAACATGATGAGGTGGTTGTTAGGAAAACACGCCATGTCCATCATTCATGAGGAAGTATCTAAGATGGGCTGTGGCTTGAGTCAGATAGCATCCAAGAGGTGAAGAAAGCTTTCAAGTTCAAAGCATTTGATTGCATTGTCCTTGGGTTGCTTATAAAGTGATTGTGCCCTGTTAAACTATTTCATGAAATTCAAACCAAATAAATCTAGCCAGGATTGCAGCAGTGGCTGATGGCAAGAGTTCTCCTCTTGGACGCAAAGGTCTGATATTTGCTGGGGGACTCATCTCACCCTGTCTGTCTCCTGGCAGGGACTACACCATGGCAAACTTGAGCGTGAATCTCTACACTGTGAACGAGCCCTGGCTATACTCCATCCTGTGGTGTGCTGGTGTCCAGTCGGTCACCTCTGACAGCTCCCATGTCCTTCGCAAGGTGCCTTTTCCCATCTGGCTAATGGTAAGCATGATGGCTAGGAAGATGCTGTGAATCTCCGGAAGGAGAGGATGCAGTGGAGAAGTGAAGAGGTGGCTGCTGACCGCTGCAGCTATATGTCTAGTGGTTTTCTCCAGGAAGGTTTGTTTGGGTTCAGTGTGCTATTGAGCTTGAAGGTTTTCTCACTCTGTATGCTTGAGCCTTGAGATGGTGATGGATCAATGCTCCTCTTGGGCAATCCCTTCCCTAAGATGGTCTTTTCTCTCCCCATACGGTATCTGGGAGCCCTTGAGATTGCATTGCATGCCCCATTAAAACATATGATTTTCCCATCTTTCTCTAAAGGAAAAGCACCTTTCCAAACCTGCTGATCAGCTGTTGAGTTGCAGGAAAATAGGCACACGTGTGAACCAGAAAACCTGTCTTCTATGTTTTGGCCAGGCTGTAAAAGTAGCTTTTTGTCTGCTTTTAATACCAAATGAGGACAAAATTTACCTCTGTCTACCTCAATGCTGGACAAAGAACAAACAGAGACCAAAGGTAGCCCCCTTACCCATCATGTATCCAGTAAACTCTCTGAAAACTCCCCTAGCACTTTGGTTCTCTGAACCAAACAGAAATATGCATGTTTGACAGGAGGGAAAATGATTAAATAGTTGCATTAAAGTATTCACAAAACCAGAGCTTGGCTGTAGAGGTGTAAATGCTTGTGATGGTGGGGCTATTTTCTGATCTCAGATCCTGTTGAGGGTAGGATGGGAGGCAGCTGTTTTACCTGCTGCTCTGGCAGACCTGCTTAAGAAAGGGGAGAATATGATGAGCACAAGGAGAATTTAATGTTAGTTGTGCTATCTGTGTTTGTAGCTGTAGGTAGGACCTCAACACTACTGCCTAGATGTATAAACATCTATGCATGATGTCATAGAATCATTTAGGTTGGAAAAGACCCTTAAGATCATAGAGTCCAACTGTTAACAGTGCCAAGTCCACCACTAAACCACGTCCCTCAGGACCACATCTACATGTGTTTTAAACCCTTCCAGGGACGACAACTTCACCACTGCCCTGGGCAGCCTGGGCCTTGACAACCCATGCAGGGGAGAAATGTTTCCTAAATCCAATCTAAAGCTCCCCTAGTGCAATTTGAGGCCATTTCCTGCTATCCTATTGCTTCTTCCTTGGAAGAAGAGACCAACCCCTCCAACTCCAGCCTCCTTTCAGGGAGTCATGGAGAGTGAGGAGGTGTCCCCATAGCCTCTTTTTCTCCAAGCTAAACAAACCCAGGTCCCTCAGCCACTCCTCACAAGTCTTGTTTTCTAGACCCTTCCCCAGCTTTGGTGCCCTTCTCTGGACCCTTTCCAGCCACTCAATGTCCTCCTTGAAGCGAGTGGCCCAAAACTAGACATAGTATTCAAGATGTTGCCTCACCAGTGCAGAGTACAAAGGCACAATCACTTCCCTAAGCCTTAGCTTAACCTGCTGCTTGTTTCTGACTAGCAAATTCACACTGATGTGTCCTGAAGACAGAGAATTGGAAATGGTTTTATAAAGCCTGAATCTTTTGGCAGAAGAGACTGTCATCATTTGAATTGTGCTGCTGCAAACATCTGTTGTCTACTACAGCTGGCAGGAGTTGTGTGCAAGTCCCTGGCAGCTTTTTACTCTAAAAGCTTCTTTGCTAATAATTGGAGCTGTCCTTAAAGGGCTTTTCCATCTGCTGGATTTCCAACTCAGCCCTCTGCTGCAAGTGCACACTTTTGTGTCAGTGGCAGCATAAGAATTCCTTGATTTCCTGCATATTGAAGTTCCTGGGTGATCTAATCTAACCAGCTTTGCCGTCTGAGCCCCCTCCACCATGCAGGACATGGCTTGGCAGCTGGAGTAAAATGTGTGTTTCTGCCAGGCTTTGGCTGCCCAGCACTCTCAAGGGCTGCTTTGGGCTTTATCTCCAGCTGAACAGTGCAAATCTGTTCTGCTTCATTCACCAAGGGGCCAGTTTACAATTGCAAAAACCCAGTTAACTTATGTTTGAGTTAAGTAAAAGGAAAGACAAATAAAATGTGGCAGTCTTTCTCCTCTCTACTCTTGATGGAAAGCTGTTTGTAAGAGTCCATCAGATACAGCAGGAGGAAAGCTTTGAAAAGCTTGAGCTGGGGTTCAGCTCCCAACTTGATGCCCTTAAAGCAGGTGTCCAGAGTAGCATTTTTGGGAGGGTTTGAGTTCTTCTCAGAGGGTTTGAGTTCTTCTCTGCCTAGTTACACTGAACTGATGAAGGGTTTGGTAGGCTGCAAACGTTAAGGATTTCGAGAGTGCAACTTATATTAGGTAAAGCTTACAAAACCACAAAGTAATCCAAATGAAACAGCTCTGTCTTTTTTTAAAAAAAGAGGAACTTCAGGTGAAATATAACAAATTTGTGAGTGGGTCTTAGTGTGGATGAAGCAGGACAAGTTGTCTCTGCAACAGATATTTGCTGACCCGTGCTCTCCTCAGCAGAGGAGGCACCTGCTCACTGGACACTCCTAATAACAATGTGTGTGGGCTGCATGTCTTTTGAAAAAATCCATTTTCCCCTTTTAATCACCCTGAAATTCCATTTTTGTCACTTAAACTTTATTTGGTGCCAAAAACTTATAGCTTTGAGCTTTCTACAGGACTTATTTTTATATATATATGTAATATCTGTAATGAGATGCTGGAGTTTGTCCATGTTTCTTTGTGTCTACCTGTTGCTTGGGGTACGTCATAGGAAATGCAACTTCTAGCCCACGGGAAAACCTGATGTTTGGGTTCTTCAGTCGTGAAATGCATACAGTTGCATAAATGAGAAATTTAAATGTGTAAATTTTGTTCTAACTTGGAAGACACTTGAGTTTTCATTCAAGATGGTTATGATGGTGCTCTTCTGCCAAGAAAATGGGAAACATCCATTTTGTGTTGCTCATCTTAATAGATGCAACAAATGTAATATTAAAGGTCAACCTCTGTAATTAAACTGGAAAAAGGAGGATTAAATCCCCATCAGAAGCACTGGATAATTAAAGCATTGGCCTGCTTAATTCTATGGTGAGTTTTTACAGGGCAAATTGACAGAAACACAGATTCATGGAGCAGAGAAACAAATTGTTCTTTGCTGGGAGACAGAGGTAGCAGAGTTGATGGTTCCCAGCTGGTTTTTATTCATGCCACACTACCATTGCATGGACTCATTCTTGTGCATTGCCTATTTTCTTTAATGAAATATTATTTGTGTGCATTAATGATGGTGTTGGTGGTTGTGATGGATCCATCTGGTATAAAATCAACAGTCTTTTCTGGTTGAGACTAATCCTGTTTTGGCATGGGACAAAATCATTAGCATTCCAGGTGTCTTTCCTGGGTAGGTGTCTTCTGAGAATCATCAGGACTTGAACATTCTTACTGTCACTTTACTTTGTTGTCTTTACTAGTGCTGCTCTTTCCTGGGAAGCACAAAATTCAATGTGAAGTAGTGTGCTTCTGTGCTGGATTCAGACAGTGGGTTCAACTTGGTTTAGCTGCTGTGATGACCACAGACACTTAAACTGGAAAATGGAGCCAGAGCTACCAGTGCCTTAAAGGATAGAAGTTGAGAAGTATATGCTCATATCATGGATTGTGTCTGGGCAGAAGGTCAAAGGAGGGGATTCTGCTCTGCTCTGGTGAGCCCCACCTACAGCTCTGGAGTCCTCAGCACAGGAGAGACAGGGACCTTTTGGAGCAGGGCCAGAGGAGGCCACAGCAATGCTGGGAGGGCTGGAACTGCTTTGCTGTGAGGCCAGGCTGAGAGAGTTGGGGTTGTTCAGCCTGGAGAAGAGAAGGATCTGGGGAGACCACCATATGGACTTTTGGTACTGAAAGAGGCCTTTCAGAAAGATGGGGACAGACTTTTTGGAAGGGCCTATTGTGACAGGACAAGGGATGATGGTTTTAAACTAAAAGAGGGAGATTTCGATGAGAGAGAAGGAAGATATTGTTTCCAGTGAGAGTGGTGAGACTCTGGCCCAGGTTGCCCAGAGAGTTGGCTGATGCCCCATCCCTGGAAATATTCCAGGTCAGGTTGGATTGGTCTCTTAGCAACCTGCTCTAGTTGCACAGGTCCCTGCTCAGTGCAGAGGGATTGGAACTAGATGCCTTTTAAAGGTACCTTCCATCCCATCCCATTCTATGATTCTATGACTCCGCAAAGGAACAACCTTTGCTCAAATGGACCCTGCATGTCTCATGTACAAAGTGTAGATATTTCTGTGCCTTTCCACAGACTTGGATTTCCAAACAGCATCTCGCCCTCCCCTTCAGGTACAGCTGAGATAAGTAACTCTCAGCCCACTGAGCTCTGAGAAAATAACAGCACATGAAATGAGGGAGAGTTTAAAATTGTTCCTGTTTGCAGTTTTTCCTGATAACATCATTTTGGGTGACAGGCTAGCATTAGAAATGTCATAAATGTAATGATTTATATGCGAGCCCTGCAGCTCTGTGCTTTTCTTTCTGCCTTGGTGGTAACTTTAGCAATGTGTGGTCTCTCTGTGATTGTACAAACCAGAAGGCTTAAGTTCTGCTTCTGTTTTTTGTCTTACAGCCTCCAGACGAGTACCACCTAATCTGGATCACATCTGATCTCATTTCATTTATTATAATTGTAGGAGTTTTTATATTCCAGAAGTAAGTAGCATTGATATAGCTTGGCTCTTGGGTATATGTGGTGTGTGTTTTTGTTTAGGGCCTTGGGGTGGAGACGGGAGAAAGGAGCACTGTGCTCCTCAGGCGCTTGGATTACAATAGCAGGGAAACTGTTTATTAAAAATCCCTCCAAAGACTGCAAACAATAATTCCACTTCTGAGATGTGACATTGGATTGGATATAGTGGCTACATTTTAAGAAGAATGAGAGATCTCAAAATAGTAGTGACAGATGCCTTGCTCCGCTCATAACTGTGTGTGGGAGAGAAACTGTAAATGCTTTAGGGAAATGGACATTGAGAAAGAGATTAAAGTGCTTTAAAGGAAGAGGAGGAGATGTTTTGAGATTCCACCATTACAGTCTCCAGAAAGAACCTGTTACAGATTTCTTAAATCAGTTTGTTCCCATTTGGACGAAGAAATAGAAATATTATGGTTTAGCAAATCAAATCAGTTTCTTAGTTTGGTGCATAGAGAATGTCTCTCCATTTTTCAAAGAAAAGGGGAAGCAAGGATTTAATGAGGGCCCAGCAGAAACCTGTCTGTTAGCCAGAGTCCCTGAAATCAAATTTGGAGCATAAAACCCAGGAGCAGAGCAAGTTAAGACGCGTATAAATCAGGAGGAGGTAAATCAACTTCCTGACAGCTGAGCTGGCCAAGCTACCCTCCTCTTGATTATACTGCAGGAAACTATAGTGTCCTCCTGGTGATGTGCCTTTACTCCTAGGAGACATTTTAGCTGTCAGTGGTGACAGTGTAATAACCTTCTCTGGGGGAAAAAACGTGAGCTGAGAGTGATGTGCTCCCTCCAGTGAGAAGCAGCAGCTTTCTCCTGGGAAAACGTGTCATTCTGAAATTGCACCGCCTCTTCCCCTGGGTCTATAACCTCATCTGCTTTGGCATGCACAAATGACTGTGTTAGAGACATCAAGGGACCTACACTTTCCCTCCTCATTGATATCTGAAATGCCTTTGTGTTAGGAGCAGCAATTTAATTTGCTACAGCTAGCAATTTTGCTGCCGCATTGTCCCAAGATCATCTGCTCGCAGCAATCTCATTCCTTCCCCTGGGTGCATAACTGCTCAGGTATTTTTGCCATGTTACTGTAGGTTATCCTGCCCCCACCCTCTATGGATTTGACTTCAGGCCACACATTGTTTATAAGTTTGTCTAAATTCATGACTTCCACAGTCCCATGCTGGTAGACCTGCGCCCAGCAGGTTCCCACTTCCAGCATGGAATAATGCAATGAGCAGAAGGTTCAAAATGCTCCTCTTAGATGAGATTTCACAACAGTTAATGAAACCACTGAACAAGATGAGGTTAAAGTTTTTCTAAGAAGTCTTGTGATCTGAACTGTGGCCAGTTAAACCTTTCATCCAGAAGGGCCTTGTGACTGTGTTCTGGAAGCTTCTTCCACTCCCTCAGATTCATTTCTTGATTTAATAAACGATGTCCCTTCTCTGAAGACTCTGTATTTCTCTGTCAGATACAGAAATGCATAGAGGATCTTGAGGCAGGGACTGACTTCTCTGAAGAGCAGACTATGAAGGCCAGGTTGAGGAGATATTTGCAGTCTTTTGCATAATCTCCCAAATTCAGTTTTAGAAGGCTTTCCTGAACCAGACCCAGGAGACCACTAATTCAACCAGTTGAATGGCACCTATAGGTCCCAGAGTGGAGTAGAAGGATTCATGCTTAAAGAAAGGGAGAAGTTGCAGCTACATGGACTTTGCAATAGCTGGACTCTTCCTCTCTGCACGGATTGTATTTCTTCCAGTTTGGAAGAGGTTTGATGGAGTAGGGCAAGAAGGATGAGGGTAAGGGAAGAAAGCACTACTGTAGGAATTTTCTGCTACCCTCAGTGTAAGTGTGATACAGGTGAGAAGAGCTGGAAACTGACACCAGCTTTCCCTGGGGTCCATCAAACTGGAGCACTGAGCTCCCTGATAAGTCTCTGAACCTCACATAGAAAGGCAGTTGCTCAAAGAGGTCTGGCCACATGGGTCCCATCTTAGCAGAGCCAAATGATTTCTTTTGAATCTCTCCCTTGGGACAACTTGACCCCAAGTCAGTAGAAGTAAGAAGGATAAACTCTAATACCAGAATGTGCAGGAGAGACCATTTCTCTGCCATTCCAGTTTCTCCACCACATGAGAGAATTGACAGCAGCATTGAGGATCTATCAGAACCAAATTACAGCAGAACTGCCCAACTACTTCCTGCTGATGTGATTCAGTTCCGGGAAATGGGGCTTGGCATTTCAGTGTCATGGTTGGGTTTGTTTTTTTGGTTGTGTGGGGTTTGTTGTGGTTTTTTTTGTTTGTTTGTTTTGGGGTTTTTTTGGTTTTTTTTTTTGGTTGGGGTTTTTTTTTTTGGTGTTTTGTTTGTTTGTGGGTTTTGTATGTTTGTGGGTTTTTGGTTTTTTTGGTTTTTTTTTTTTTTTTTTGGTGTTGTGTTTTGATTGATGGTGTTGTTGGTTTGTTTTTTTTTTTTCCCCAAGTCATTTCTGGGGCAAACCACAGCTGCTTCCTTCATGCAAGGATGAGGGGGTGGGTGGGAACAGAGCCACTGCTTTGATGTGCTCGTCCTTTCTCCTACGCATGGCTTGCCTCTCTTGCGTAGCCACAAGTAGGGATTGTTCCTGCTGTTCTGCTTCAGCCCTGGTGACAGGATCGTGGCAGCCTCTCCAGAGGTGAAATACCAACTGTGATGACTTCTAACTGATCTTTTTTGCCTCTTTGCCTTATTTTCTTACTGCTCTGACTGTTGTGCATGTTCCTCCTCTTTCTCTCTCTGCTGCATTCTGGCATCTCACAGCTATCACATGATCAGGTAATTCTGGTGCTTTCCTCCTCTTTCTCTTTTTCCCTCTCTGCTATGGCTTCACTGCAGATGGACAGGGCAGGACACAGCTTTCCATGATGCTTTCAAACATCTATCTTCACAGAGGGACCATAAGGGTTTGAACATTTCATAGCCATGAGTACCACAGGAGCCTGATGCTGAAGCCGATAGGTGCTTTGAAGGCAATCTGGCCTTCTGTTACAATGATTCCAGTTGCTGCCTTTTAAAACAGCCCTATTCTGAGGTCCTACAGTGCATTGTAATTGGGAAATTCCCACTGGAATGTAATGTTTTCTCCATAGAAATAATCCCATGCAAAATATCCCCTTCCTTCCTGCAATTACCAGAGGTTTTTTGAGAGCAAACTCTTCTAATTGGCCAGTTCTAAAGAAAATAATGTAACCTGTTCAATTATATAAAGTAGCACTTCTTTAGCCCTGGGAATGAATTAATAAGGCTAATAGCTGGAAAGATTTGGCTCATTAATTGCTGCATTTGGAGCTTGGTATCTTTCAGGAGGCTCTTCCCAGTTACACTACTGTGAAACTGGAAATAGAGTGTGAAAATAAATAGCATTGCACCCAGGAAGGGAATGAGCCTGGGGTGCTGGGTTTAACATGCCATCAATTGGAAACCCGAATTTCTCCTTGTATTGGCTGTTTTATCACCAGTTGTTCCCTTGGAGGGAAGCACTGTCATTTTTCTGCAGTAAAGCCTTCACCGTGTCCAGATCACACTCTTAACACGTTACCTTCTCCATTCCTTCCTCTGTGTGCCATGGGGTTCTATTTCTGAAGACTTGACTACTCCTTATCTGTGCTTATCTGCCCCTCTCCCTCTGCCCACCCACCACCTTGGGGGTTGGCCACCTGCAAGTATTGCCTGCTTCATGAGGTATCTTGGACTGGCAGTGTAACAGCCTCACGGGCATCTCCCCAAAACAGGACCTGGCTATGGGGCTTGGCTGATCCCATCTGTGGGTGCAGAGAGGTTGGGTGTTTTCTCCTTCTTGCCTCCCCCTTGCTTCCTAGCTCATGGATAAGATGACAGGCATGGAGGAGCTGGGCAGGCTTTAGGAAAGAGCGGCTGCAGAATGGGGACTCTGTGGTTGCGATGGCTTGGCTCTTTGCTCGCTCCATCTTACCATTTCGGTACCAATCAACCCTGTTTTCCCCCGACCTGTCCTTCTCCCATCCCTTTTCCCTGCCATTTAGCATCTCCCCTCCAAAACAAGGGTCCAGTTATGGCCCTAATACAGTGTATGCTGTCTCTGTGTTGTTGTCCCAGTATTTTTTAGTCTGTTCCCACCCCGTGTCCGTCTGGTCTGCTTTGATGCCAACCTCTCAGAACAAGACCTTCCTGCTGTCTGTCTGGCCTTTTTGCACGCTGCTGTCCTAAACGTGGCCGATCACAACAGAGTCCAAGGGGGTAGGAGAGGTGTTATTTTCTATTAAACAAGCTTTCTGGAGACCCAAAGGCTACTGAGCACAGCAGAGAGTGTTTTGTAGGGAGCTTCATTAAATGTACTGGTGGCTCTTCTAAGAGGGTATTTTAAAGTACCCCTGAAAAATTGAGTCACCCTCTCCTAGCTTGTTCAATCAAAGCAATGCACCCCTGTGAGAGGAGTCATTGGCCCCTCGTGTGTTTAACAACTCTGGGTCTGACCACAGCCACCATGTGAGATGAGGAGTGGAGAGCAGTGGTCATTCCTCTTGGCAGGAGAAGAAAAGCTCTTGGTCCCTGCACCCCTTTGAGGTTGGGCTGTCAGTGCATGAAAATAGCCCATGCCCTCCATGGGATGTCTAGGACCTATGGGCAAGAGATCATCGTGCCTTTTGGCAATGCAACCCAGCCTGATGATGAAAATCCTGGTGGTGTGGGCAAAGACTCATTGTAGCAGCATGTTTTGGTTCTCATGATAGTTTAAGGAGAGTCTTATCCTATGAGATCTTATATGCTTGCAACCACGTTGACCTTAGTGAGATCTGCCTACATGGGACACTAAGGGCAAAAATGGTTGTCTTCCAGGTCAGAGTGGCTCAGCGTATATGACAATTCTAGAATAAAAATATAACTTTAAC
>JAAGNO010007519.1:83840-116806 GCA_033439905.1 Ceryle rudis
TCTCTGAACATCCTCCTATCATGTGCGATTGTGTACGTGCAAGGGAGCAAAGGTGTGAGGGTCCCTGGGACTTGTTGGTCTCCACATTGTTGGTGGCTACTTGCATTGAGGATGCTCCCGTGGTTGGAGAGACCAGCCCCTGATATCCCCCTCTTGTCTTGCAGGTGGCGCCTAGGAAGCATCAGGACCTACAACCCAGAGCAGATCATGCTCAGTGCTGCTGTCCGCCGGTCCAGCCGGGACGTCAAGATTATGAAGGAGAAGCTGATCTTCTCGGGTAGGGATGGGGCTTATTGGTCAGAGCCCTTTACTTCATCCCTCAGCTGTCTCTCTGCTGATGGAGGAGGTGGTTTTGGTATGGGTGTTGTCATCTGCTGGTGGGACTGAGTAACTCTGGACTGTCCCTGTTGCACTGAACCACTTGTGGAATATGGTCATGGCTCATCCGTCTCAAACTGATGCACACTTGAGCACGGATTTGCTGAGAAATCTTGTGCTAAATTTCCTAACTTGTGCCATGTAGCTCTTGTACAGTCCTACATCATCTTCATTCTGAATTGTCAATGGTGTGTCAAACTCTAAAATCCATTAAAATAATGGCACAGGTCATCACAAATAGTGCTGATGTTTGGGGTAGTCCTGGAATTCAGTGGCACTATAGGTTATGGGATTTCCAATATCCTTGTGCTCCTCCCTGTGTTTGTATGTGTTGGAACATGCTGGCAATGTGTCCATCTCACCCTAGCTCTAAGAAAGCTCTCAGAAATCTGTACAAAGAAGGAAATTTTAAATCTTTAAAAGATTAAAGTTGGCGCATGAAGCTGGAAGACTCATATTTGAAGGAATGAGAATATAATCTTCCCTTGAGCTTTGTTATGGATTTTCTTTCTTTGTACATATGGGCTAAAGACCTTCAGCGGGGATCAGGGTTTATTGTACTGGGCACTTACAGTGCAAAACAACAACTCTTGCTTCAAAGAGCTTATTATTTGAAATACAGACCTGATTCTGTCCTCCAGAGATGGTGAAAATCAGATGTAAATCCAGGGAGCCTGTAGAGGAAAAGCAGTTGATCACAGCAAAATTAAATATCCCCAATGTGTCCTAGACATAAAATATCCTTTGAGATAGGGAATATAAAAGTTTTGTACCTCTGAAACAAGTGTTCTTGCTTAGGGTGGGTGTTTACAATGAAAACACTCGTGGTTGAATGTTTTTCTTAGTGAAATCAGTGACTGTAAGTGTGTCCCCTTTTCTGAAATGGCTGTTTGGGTAGAGATTAAGTTCAGGTATTTTGCAGCCTTTTCCCACAGGTCACTAGTTCATCCTGTGACATAGGTTCATGTGTATGGAGGGAAGGGTCCAGTTTTGTGTCTAACGGTGGCAGGACTGTCAAGGTCTGAAATGTAGAGCTGAGCTCCTATGTGGAGGCAGGTCCTCTTCAGAACTGGTTTTAAATGGGTGCAGTGTTACTAAGCCTAAGGTGAAATCCCTGTAGGATCAGATGGATCCCATGTGGTGGAATTGCAGTGCTGCTCAGTGCTTCAATTTCCCCATCCATGGGAGGATTCCCGGGCCTTGTACCCCTATGCTGATGTCCCTGCTTTCTCTGCCCTCCCCAGAGATCA
Organism: Ceryle rudis; assembly: GCA_033439905.1. Classification (NCBI taxonomy): domain Eukaryota; kingdom Metazoa; phylum Chordata; class Aves; order Coraciiformes; family Cerylidae; genus Ceryle; species Ceryle rudis. Next base: position 85,469 of record JAAGNO010007519.1, read on the forward strand.
ACAATGGCGTGGAGACCACGGATGAGCTATCTCTCTGCTCCGAGAATGGCTATGCTAACGAAATGGTAACTCCCACGGATCATCGGGACACCAAGCTGCGAATGAACTGAGGGGCTCCGGTCCAACATTTGCTCCAGCAGCGAGAGCCGTGCTCTCCTGTTTGCTGTGGAATGGGAACCTTTGAGGAACTGCTGGTTGGGCAGAGACCCCTTCCCATTCCCTGTCACTAGCTTCTCCACCTCCCTGGTTGTGAGGTTGGGGGTCTTATTTTCTGTAAATATGTAGAAAATCTGAATTTTTTGTCTTTTTTTTTTTTTTTTTTCTGAGTGTCATTTTTCCAGGGCATGAGTGGAAATACCATGTTCATTAAATCCTCAACTTTATGGCTGAAGTTATTTGAATCTTGATGTGACAGCCTGAGTCCCCTTGGGGGATTCTGGGAAAACCACGCTGAACATGTCTCCCCTTTCTCCCCCTTTCCTTGCTCCACTCCTTCCCTTGGTGCAGCGACTGTGTAGCTGAACTCTACATTGTGATGTTCTTGTGAAGCGTTGTTTTTGTTATGGGGTTTTGGTTTTTTGGGGGGGTGGGTTTTTTTGGTATTGTTTTCTCCCTTTTCCCCCTTTCCTGGGGAATGAAGTTTTTGCTCTCATGCAACAGGAGGCTGTTTGGAAGAGAGAACCTTTCCTAGGAGAGGAGATAGCACTGCTTGTCCCTGCTGAAGTTCAGAGCCAGGGAAGGGGTTGCTCTGGCTCTGTTATCTGGGCACCTTCTCCTTGTCCTATTCACCTTTCCCAAAGCCTGGATGCTTGCAGGGGAATGGCCTTCTTGAAATGTCCTGCCACAGTCTTGAGGGCAAATCCTGAGTGTTAACCCTAGGTTGGCCTCTGCTGGCAGAAACGCATTGAGTTTTCTGTTTATCTCGCCCCTGCCTTTTTTTTTTTTGTTTTGTTTTGTTCTTTCTATCTTCTCCCTGAGTTGGGCTCTATTGTGAGCCTGGATGACTTGCAGAAAGCAATGCCTTTGGCACCATCACCATTTGGATCTGGCTAAAGTGCCTGCCACTTCGTGTGGCATTTGCAGTTGCTCCTTGCTTCCCTGCCCTTGCATCCACATAGGAAGAGGAGGTGGTGGTGCAGTGTGGACTTCCTGTGCTCTGATAGCCAAATACCCTTGGGTGAAGGAGTTGTAAATAGTTTAGAAGGTGAAGCAGCCCTGGAGTGTAATTTATTCCTGCAAGGAGACCTTTCCTCCCTGCATTAAAAGTAGGGTTTTGAAAGCTACCTGTTCATGTCCTCCAAAGGAGTGACAGTCTCGCAGCAGCTGCTGAAAGGCTTATGAAGGCAAGAGCTCTCATCAGCATGTTTCCAATGCAAAAGGCTTTAAACCAAAATCCTAGAACGCAGGTTAAAATAAAAATGATATTAAAAAAAAAAAAGTTCTGAAGCCAAGTAGATGACAGCTGAATTTTATCCCCTCCCTGAAATAGCTCACAGCAGCCCAAGGGCAGTCTCAGCTCTCTGCTGACCTTCTAGGCCTTGTAGAGAGGAGCCTGGTTTTGGGTCACTTTGCTGTTCACATGGAGCCAGTTCCCAGGGCGGCTGAAGCCAGCTGGAAGGCTGCGGGAGCTGTGAATGGGTCTTGGCTCAGTCCCCATGGCCTTCCGGTGTTGGGTTGCCTCCTTCTTTTCGGGATCTTGGTTGACACAACATGCAATGTGAGAAATCCCAATGAGTGTGAGCTTCCTTTTGAAGCTTGGTGTGCACTGCCTTGAAAACGATGAGATCATCAAAGCTGTTTCTCATGGAGGGAATGGAAGCTGAGTCTGAGTCTTCAGGTGCTGGCCAAGCTGAGTTGCAGAGCCTGTGAGAGGCTGGGAGAAGTCACCTTGCAAAGAAGGTGTCGATCTGGGGGGGATGCTGATGTTCATCACATTCAACGCACAAAGCAGGCTTGGGAAGGCCAGAAACAAACCAAGGTAAAAACAGCCTCAAGAAGTTTGTTCTTTGTTTTGGCAGCATCAAACCACTCTGGGGTTTTTTTTTGTTTGTTTGTTTGTGTTTTGGTTTTGTTTTGTTTTCCTCCTCCTTAGGATGTAATCCAGTAACATTTTTAACCCCAAAGTCTTGCACTTAGTGTGTAAGATTTGGGAGTAAAAGGAGCCAAATTACTGATGTAAAAGAAAAATAACCCTATTAATAATGAAAATAAGAATTGTCCTGCTTTAATAAGCACCTCCTGAGTGGTGCAAATTCATTTGCATCTGTCTTGGGATTTTTTGAATGTAAGTGGAATAAAACCCTGGTTAGCGTTGCTTCTTATTTTCCCCAAATACTGTTCTTCTATATGGTACTCTCTCTCAAGTCTATAAAACAGTGTGGTTTGGTGGTTGTTTTTTTTTTTTTTTCCTACAGAATTGCAAGATTTTGGTGGATTTGAAGGCTTTTGAGAACAAAGTTGCTTCTCCAATTAATGTGGTGCTGTATAGAAACATTCCTGGTGGATTGTCATTGCCAAGTGAGAGATGTTGTTTAAATCTCAGCATCCGTTGATAATCACCTGCATGTTCTGTTTTTAACCTCAGAGTTGACTTTATTGAAAGGTCAAGTGCTTAAAAGCTTGGAAGTGTTAAAAGCAATCCAACAATGAGTTGTTTTCACAATTGATTTTTTCTTTTTTTTTATGATGAGACCCAAACTTTGTGCATAATGCACTGACTGTTACCATTATTGTTCTGAATATTTGCTACCTTTCTTTTTAAAAGGATGATACTTTTTTCTTGAATGAAAATAGACCTAGACCAAAATAAACTCTGCAATGCTCTGTGAAATAAACTGTCAATATTCCCCTGCCAGTCTGTGATGTTGTCCTGTGTTCTAGAATTGCCTACATCATAATGATGATGATGCCTTGATCTCCACCTGTGTTCCTGCTTTTTTGTGCTTCATGAGGGAGCTAAAAGTCTGACCAGAGGGAGGTTTGGAGATCTATCCTACTTGAGATGGGGACAGTCGTGTTGCAGCTCTTTTTGATGATGTTAAGCAGAGTGAAGTGGTTGACATGTTTGAGGGACGAGATGCCAGCCAAAGGGCTGAACAAACTGAAGAAATGGGACCATGTGAACCTCAGGAGTTTCCATAAGGCCAAGTGCAAGGTCCTGCACATGGGTTGGAGCAACTCCCAGTATCAATGCAGGCTGGAGAAGAAGGGATGGAGAGCAGCCCTGTGGAGAAAGATTTGGAGGTTCTTGGGGGGTGAAAATATGGGCATGAGCCAGAAATGTGCTCTCTCAGCCCAGAAACCAATGACATCCTGGGCTGCAGCCAGAGCAGTGTGGGCAGCAGGTCAAGGTGGGGATTCTGCTCCATTCTGGTGAGACCCCCCTGCAGTGCTGGGTCCAACTCTGGAGTCCTCAGCACAAGAGAGACATGGACCTGTTGGAGCAGGGACAAAGGAGGCTACAGCAATGCTGGGAGGGCTGGAATCCCTCTGCTGTGAGGCCAGGCTGGGAGAGTTGGGGCTGTTCATCCCGGAGAAAAGAAGGCTTTGTGGAGACCTTGTGGCCTTTCATTACTTAAAGGGGCCTATAAGAGATATGTGGACAATCTGTTCAGCAGTGCCTGTTGTGACAGGATAAGGGGTGATGGTTTTAAATTAAAGGAGGGGAAATTCCTACTGCAAAGTAGGGATACATTTTTGGCACTAGGGGTGGTGAGACACTGGCCCAGGTTGCCCAGAGAGGTGGTTGATGCCCCATCCCTGGAAAGATTCCATGTGAGGTTGACTGGGCCTCTAAGCAACCTGCTCCAGTTGCAGATGTCCCCTCCCATGGCAGGGATGGGTTGGACCTTTAAAGTTCCATTCCAACCCAAACTATTCTATGATTCTATGGTTATCTTCCATCCAGATTTTGTAAAATAGTAGCTGAGAAAAAGTCATGTGGAGAGGACACAACTGTGAAGACATGAGTCTTGAACAGTAATTGTAGAATAATTTTTCAGTGTTTGTGACCACATGGGGACAATGATGCACCCATAAAACTGATCAGACAGCAGTTTTAAAACAAACAAATGAGAAGCAATTTATTTGTAACAGATATTATGCAAGTCATTGCCCCAGGGAGCTTTGAAGGCCAAAAACCATAAGCAAATTCGAAGAGGAATAAATAGTTCATACAACCATTAGCACTTATTAAACACAGGAATCCAGATGCAAGATCCAGCTTGTGAAATCCCTGAGCAGTTCTTTGCTGAATATGTATACTGAGGGAGAGGTTTGCTTCCTGCTTGCTCTATTTGGGGTTGTTTTTTGTGGTTTTTTTTTTTGTTGTTGTTTTTGTTTTTGTTTGTTTTGTTTTGTTTTTTTTTTGTTTTGTTTTGTTTTGTTTTGTTTTTGTTTTTTTTAAAATCTTTACCCCAGTATCTGATTTGCTCCCAGCTGCAGACAGAGGGTGCTTTGGGTGAGAAAGGAGATCTCGTCTGGGTCAGAGTGGGATTGTTCTTTGTTAAGCAGCTGTTTTCTCCAGCCCCTGAATGGCTGCATTTTACTGATAGTTGAAAGGGATTAAAGTAAACACAACATTATCTCATTGGTTGGTGATGGGTGGTTGGTACTGTGTCATGAATTTGACTGGCTCTGGGGATACCATTTAAGTGTTAAATATAAAATTGCCGTAGGGGAAGTGGTAGAGCTCCTGATATCTACAGTATTGAATAATCCCTAACTGGGGGCTGTTGCTGCTGTACCCTAGGGAAAGATATTGAAAGCTGAAAAGAGAGAAATGAGAGTCATGTAGTCTGTGTCTGTTATTCAAAGAAAAGAGCTGTGGATTGTCTGCTGGCTCTAAGCCCAAATGGCTTGGGACAGCCAACATTGTGTTATTTAACTCTTTTTTTCTTCATCTCTAAATCTGCCCTTATTTATAGAGCCTAATGGTATAGCTGCGATAATTGTTGTGGTATCTGGAAACCTTTCCAGACCTTTACGTTTGCCGGTAGAGTTGTAGTCCTTGGGTCTGGGAAGTGATGTTAATGTTACCATGCCCTGTGCCTACACAGTTATCTGCTGTAATAAGGATCTCTTAAATCTCTGCTAAAGTCTTAATATAATGCCGTGGCTAGGAGCTTTCAAAGTTCAAACTCGGCATGAAAAGTCTAGCTATGATATGAACACCACTAGCAGCGTGAGGCTGAAGGCTGGTCCCCCTTCTCCTGGACTCTTGGTACAACAAACTTCTTCTTGACTGAAGCTCCTGACCAAGTTTCAAGTTCAATGTGAGTATTGTCCACATCTGAAATAGGAAATCAAGTGGGTTTTCTTCCTTCTTATTGTTCTCCCTCTCTTCCTTCTAATCCCTGTTTCTGTTCTAATTACTTTTCTGCCCTTGAACTACTTGACTCTCCTGCTTGGTGTCTTCTCCTGGAAGATGGTGAGTGCTCTTCTCATCCTCAGCCAGTTAGCAGAAGTGAAGAGGGTCTTGACTGTCTCCATGACAAGGTGGAGCCATGCATGGTGTTGCCAGGAGTGCATAGACATGTGTCCAGGATAGAAAACATTCATTTCTCTTGGGCATGTGGATGCAAAACACAGTGTAAGCAAGTCCTAGTGACCATCTCCCTCAAGATGTCTCACTATTGCTCTTCTCCTTCCTTTTGCCTTCTGACATGCATACAGGCTGCCCAGAGAGGTTATGGAATCTCCTTCTCTGGAGATCTTCAAAACCCTCCTGGATGTAATCCTGTGCAATCTGCTCTGAGTGACCCTTCTTTAGCAGTGGGGTTGGACAAGATATCTCCAGAAGTCCCTTCCAACTCCCACAATTCTGTGATACTCTGCTGCTCCTTCAGGAAGCTTTAGTCCTACATTCACTGAAAACCTTTCCCAAAAGGTGCCTGGAGCTCCTGGTCCTATACACTGGTATTTCCCTTTGCATCTTTTTAATGCTTGTGGCTTTGTGCCTAATGGCTTCCATGAACCATGTACCAGGGGCTGAGAACTTTTAAGGTGCAGAAGGGATTTTAGAGTCCTAATCTGCAGTAAGATCCCTGCTTCTGGTATCTGTATGTCCCCTGGCAGTATACCCAGGACATTGTGAGCAAAGGTAAGGTTCAGCTCCTGCACCTGCGTAAGACATCCTTCCTCCAGGGTGGCTTAGCAAACACACCCCTGTCCTGCATCTCTAGGGAATATTTAATTCCCTCTCTTTCATGCAAAAAGGTGACAAGGGTGGGTTGTAGCACAGCCTTTGTGGAATGACAGCCGCTTTGGGGCATGGTGGCACCACACAGGGAGATCCAGGACCAATCTGGCTGTAGAAGTCTGCTCCACAGTGTACTTGGCATAGGCATGGGGACAGCTGCACCCTGCAAAGCCTTCTCAGAGTGGTAACTTTGTGCATTTACAGCTTTTAGAAGCTGGTTCCCTCCACCCCTGGGGCTATGCACAATGCTTGAAGCTAGGGTTTAGTTTGGAACAGGTGGATAGCCCCATGCTTTATGGCTGCAAGATGACAGCTTTGCAAACTTGCTGACGAGCTTCCAACACTCTGGAGACCTTTTAGCTGTGTCCCATAGGGCAGGATCAGTGCTGTGCTGCCATTTGTCCTGATGAACAACTCCCGGTCATCTCTGGCTCCATCAATTCATACACACGGTTGTACCACTGGTTGGTGCAGCCTGGCAGTGCCAAGTCTATCAGGGTGGAAGATCCTAAGAACAAATGCCCCAAGTCTCTCAGGCCACTGCACAGGCTGGGAAACCATGGTCCTTTCCAGGTTGCCAGTGATTCATATGCAAATGCTGGGAGGAAGCGGGATGCCAGCTTGTGCCCTGCATCCCAGCAATGGGAGAGGAGCAGAATGGAGCCAGGCAGCAAATGTGTCAGTGGTGCTCTGCAGATAAGCGATTTCACCAGGATGACAACAAGGAGGGGCTGATTTCTCTTCTGTCTAGTGTTGAAATAATTCCAGTTGTTCTAAGCAATTCTGGGCAAGGGAGGGAAGACTGGCTGTGTCACCTTAGGGGATTTGATGATCTTCAGCACAAGGGTTACTTTCTGGAGCTTCCCCGGGGCTGCTTTGATCCCTGCTATGAGCATTTGAAAATTCAGCCAACAACTGGGATGGCGTTAAAGGGGAAGATGCAGAAAGCCATGCGGGACAAACTTCCTTTTCTGTCCTTATCCTTAAGGACATAATTACTTAATTATCATATGTTAATGAGGGGGACTGCAGCTCCTCCCTGACCCAGACCCTTCCTGCTCTGGGCATCATTTTGCTCACAGAGCTGTATTTTATTTATCGGCTTTAGTGTGATTTCCAGTGAGACAGAGCCTCTACGAAATGAAATATCCCACCTGGACCTCAATTTGCTCTCCAGATGGCTCAGCTCTTTTAAGCTGCCCTGGTGTGATATATTTTCCCTGAGTTTTCCCTGGCTCCTCCCTGGCTGGCTGTTATTGACAGCTGCATGGCTAATGCCCTGTAGCTCTCTGGCATGTCATTCAGGAGAAACAAAAGCAGATTTCTCCCCCACCTCTCTGGCAGTGAGGATAAAGGGGATGCTTTTGTGCTTCTGCTGTTGCCGCAGAAGGGCTGAGCGTGCTTTGCAAAGGGGACCTGTCTCCATCGTGGATGGGAACTCTCCGAGAGGGAAGTTGAGCCTTCGCTAGGTGCCACCTAGAGAACACAACCTGTGGACCAGGTAAAGCTGGACTTCTTGCACTAGCAGCTGGGGAGACTTGAAAAAATATAAATACAGCAATTCCTGCTGAGTAGTACTTGGATGGTGAGGGTGACCTAGAAAGGAGCATGCATGGGTGAGGGCAATGGGGTAAACCCACTTTTGGTGTTGCATCATTTGTCTCTTGGGTAGAGAGGAGGGATGTGAGCTGGGGAAGGGCATTTGGATTAACTGGGGAGGAACAGGGGGTGTCTCTTTGTAAGGAGGTCAGCCTGAGCTGCTTCTTCCCAGCACTGAGCTGTGTGTGACCCTGATGGCTTAGAAGCATGTGCAGATAAGGGAGAGAAGTGGGGATATAGGTGTGGCTTTCTTTCTTGGCTGGAGCTGTGTGTGTCGGTGAAATGTGGAGTCTGCTGTGCTCTTTGCAAAGGCATTTCTAGAGAGGTGCCTTTGTTGTAACTTCTCTAAATCACTTTGAATTGACTAACAGCAGTTGCCTTCTGTACACAGCCCTGAGCACTCATCAGTGGTGTTCGGGGTGTTTAGAGCTTTCACCCACTCCCGCAGGATTTCCTCAGTATTTAGTTAGGACTTGCCACACTGCTTCACTGTTCTTTAGGTCTCTGCAGCCCTCTGTGGCATGAGCAGAGGAGTTTTCCCCACTGCTGGGGACTTCTGGAGGTGCAGAGGAAATGGTGATGCTTTCTTGGTGGGGTGAATATCCTCAGGTCTAAGTATAGTTGTCCTACACACACCTGGTGTAGTTGCAGCCAAGAGATGTCCTTTGGAGCACAGGAGAATCTGAGCACCTTTGCAGTCTGTGGCCAGACATGATGGCTGTCCAGGAGATGCAAATGTAGGAAAAGAGATGAAAGACTAGAGCCAAGATTCATGAGAAATTCAAGGTAATCCTCCTCAAGGGATGTGCTACCTGTCTTTCTGCACACACCACAAAGCCACTGATGTCTGGTAACTTGTGCTGGTAACAGGGCCTTGTGTTCCTGACAGAGGCTTGTGCTGAGATGCTCCAGAGCCTGCTCCTGACTTAGGGGGCTCTTAAGAAAAAAGCCTGAGCCCCATTCTGCCACCCTACCCCCAACCTTCCCTCCTCCCCCCAAAGAAACCAACAATAACAGAAAAAAAAAACAAAAAACAAAAAACCAAGCCAAAAAACAAACCCACAAACAAACAACCAACAAACCAACCAATCAAAAAAACCTCAGGCTCTTTTCTGTTATAAGCCTTATAAACCTGCATGGCTGTGGTAGAATCTGGGATCAGGAGTGCTCTGCCAATGACCCTCAAGGACATCCCCACTCGAGACATTGTGTTGACTATCTGCCATGTTTTTAAAACCCAGGTGGTGGCATTGCTGTGCCCCTTTTATTTAGCTTCCAGCTGGTGAGAGCAACTGGGCAAGCTCAGGGAGACCCAGGTTCAATCCCCTCCTTACACTTCTCCCCAGAATCTTGGTCTGCAACAGTGATGGGTCAGGGCAGGCTTTTGGGAAGAAGTGGAGGAAATGGGGTAGCACCAACTTGTTTGTGGGTTTAGGACAGTTGAGGCTGTAACTGAGGGCTTGGGGTCTTTGATTCATTCACCATTGTTAGAGGTAGTCAATTCTTGTCACTGTTTCAATGCCATGATGCTCCTCTGCTTTTCAGACATCTCACCTTCTGCAGGCAGAGGCCTTTCTCCCCAGGGGCTACTCTTTACAGGTGATCTGTTTGTTTTCACAACAACTTGAGCAGGAATTACCCTTCTGGATGTGCAGCTATTTCTAGCCTCCAGGCTGAGCACATGACTTTCCCTGTCCTAGAGGGATGGGTCTTGATGTTCATGCTGTCAGTGAGAACTGTGAACTGCTAGAGGTTGAATGAGAGAAGCCTACTGTCCTTCATTGCAATCACTATGATTTTTTTTTACACAAAATTTAAAGTCGTCTGGAGAACAGATCTAGAGAAAGGTATGCCAGATGTAGATATCTCCCCAGCTTTTGGGCAGGTCATGTCACCTTTGGCAAATTTCAGTCTCGCATCCTTACCTCTGGAGTTTTGCCTGGAATAAGTCATTCGGGGAAACATGATGGAGGAAAAAAAAGTCAAAATACTACATTGCTCTCAGCTGGGCTGTACCATGGAGCACTTGCATTTGAGAGGAAGGGGAAAACAGTTATTAAGAGATGGCACAAAGAAAGGAAAGGGTGTTGAGGTGGTCGTACAGCATAGGTTGGGCAAGGCAACTGCTTAGAAGAAACCTAAAAGCAGAAGTTTGTCTACTGACATGAGGTTAGATTGGAAATACCTGAGTGTCCATTACTGTTCTGTGGCTTGAAGGAAACTTTGGTTACAGAGGAGGAGCCAAGTGTGCAGATTTTTGCTGGAATCTGTACCTCCTCGTGGCACTGAGGAAGATGCAGAAGCCATGATGGTGTTGGATGTTGCAGTCAGAACTTTTAATAGTGTACTGTTCTCTTGTCTCCTTCACTGCTTCCCATTCAGGATGCATAGAATGATGAAAGAAGAATCAAGTTTCAGGACAAGCAGCCTGGAAAATGTGACACGGGACCCGAGCAAAGAAAAGCTCCACATGAAGCTGTGCAGTGGGTCCTGCCATGCAGAGCAAATCCTCCGGACACTGAACTCTTACCGACAAAGTGGCATCTTCACAGATGTGGTGCTGTTAATTGACGGACAAGAATTCCCCTGTCACCGTGCCACTTTATCAGCCAACAGCACATATTTCCGGGCCATGTTTGGTGGTAATCTCAAGGAAGGCCACCAGGATATCTTTAATATCCAAAAGATATCTGCTTCCACTATGTCACTCCTTCTTGATTATATGTATGGGGGGAACATAATCATACAAGAGGACAATGTTGAAGGCATCTTGGAACTATCTGACTTGCTGCAGATCTCCAAGCTCAGAGATGCTTGTGTCACCTTCCTTGAAGACCAGCTTCACCCATGCAATTGTTTGGGCATCATGAAATTTGCTGATTCATTCTCCATTGCATCTCTGACAGAAAAGAGCAAGAGGTTCATGCTGGAGTGTTTTGTGGAGGTGTCATGTCATGAAGAGTTCCTGGAGATGGGTGTGAAGGAGCTGGTTGAATATCTGTCTGATGAGCAGCTGGTGGTCCCCAAGGAGGAAATGGTCTTTGAAGCGGTCATGCGCTGGGTACGGCATGATGTACCTTCCAGGAAGGGAGCCTTGAAGGACCTCCTTGAGCATGTACGTCTACCCTTGCTTGACCCCACTTATTTCCTGGAAAAGGTGGAAATGGATGGACTCATCCAGGACTCAAAGGAGTGCATTCCTCTACTGCACGAGGCCCGCAAGTACTACATCCTTGGGAATGAGGTCAGCTCTTTGCGATCGAGACCCAGAAGGTAAAACACAGCATCTTCTTCCCTGGACTGGCATGGCCTGAGTTGATGGATCTTAAAGCTAGAGGGGAGATCTTGGGTGGGTTTTTTTTGGTTTGATTTGGTTTGGTTTGTGTTGTGTTGTGGGTTTTTTTTGTTTGGTGGTTTCAGTGTTTTGTGGTGGTTTGGTTTTTTTTTTTTTTTTTTTTCCTCCCCCCTCCAATTGCTTTTTTTTGGCTTCCCTCTTTCCGAAATGAAGTTATTGGAGATTTTTGCCTGGCTTAAAGGTTTTCTGTGAAATTTATACTAATGCATGTGACACTTTTTTTTTTTTCTGTGTATCGTTGTTGACAAAAAGTGTTCTAGTCACACTGTTCTGGATGTGCAATGATGCTGTCCAGATATGTGTCCAGACTACAGTCAGAAGGGGTGTTTGTAGCTCCTTATTTCTATCTGCTTTCACCAAAGAGTAGAGACTGGGTTGAGACCTGTTTTCTATTCTGAGCTTTGCCAACTGGTCTACTCTCATTTCATCTTTTGGTCTCTTTTCCACTCCAGGCTGTCTGTTAGCAGGAAGGCTTGGACCAGTCTCAGTCCTCTTGGCCATCAGTATGGTGCCTAGCTCAAAGTCATTGCTGCGGGGTTAGGAAATAATGTCCGAGGCAAAAAAGCCATTACTGTCCAGGTGGCTACCTAGGCATTTCCAATTTTTTTTATTTTTTTTTCCCCTTGATTTATTGATGCATAGCAAGAAGATAAAGAGGTTCTGGTCCAGGCAACTGCCAGTGTAAAGTGGAGGAGGCCAAGGAAAAGTGAATTCTAGGGTTGGATGTGTGTAGAAATCTGCACCTTTTGGTGACTGTGAAGTTTGGATTTAACCAGCTATGTTTTAAGTCTCTGCTGTTGCTTCATCTTGTCACAGTTCTCTTAGGGTGTTTTTGTTAAGAGGGCTCATAAACACCTCTTCTCTGGGGTGACTTGCCGTATCAAACCAAGCTGGTTTGTAAGGCTCCCCATACTTTTCCAGAGGACACTTGTGACCGTGGAGCTGCAGGGCCAGTTCTTGTGCTCTCCTGCTCTTCAGCCCAAAGATTGCAGGGTTTTTTTTTGCCATTCAGTAGAACATCCTGGGCACAAGGACAGAGGTGGTTGTCCCAGTGCGTCTCCAAAGTCCCAGCCTGGCGTTTAGGGGATGTTTCTGTCAGGTGGAAGAGACGGTTGGACACATCATCTGCACAGAATACCACAGTGGTCTGCTATATACAGAACTGCTCAACAACAGGGGTCTGTGGTAACCTCCTCAAGATTGCAAACACCTAAAATTTACTGGGATAAATACCACCCCACAGCATTCACATTTTACCTCATTCCTTTTACAGTTTTGGTCTTAAGTGAATTATCTCAGCCTGCACAAACTATGGGAAAGGTGAGGATTGGATCAAGTCTTTCAAATCCTCTTTCACACTCCTTTTTTTTTTTCCTCTCCTCCCCTCCCCTCCTGCAGAGCTTGTCACCTCCTAGTTGGCAGGGTTTTCCTTCCCCTGCTGTCTGTCTGATATGCTCCCTGCTATTAGGGCTGGGGAAAGAGAGCGCTTTCCTGGAAACACTTCTCTCTCCAGGCAGAGAGAGCTTGCCACCGGCAGACTGCCAGGAATGGCTTTCCACACTCGTGGCTGTGCCTTGAGGATTTTTAGGTTTGGTTGTGCTGTAAGGGGGAGGGTGAATGGTAAAAGGCAATTTCATGAGGGACTTTTAAAGATCATCACCGTTTTCTTTAACCTATGCACTTTAGACCCCTCCCCACCCAAGATGGGAGGTGCCTTTGATTTGATTGTGCAGACAAAAGGGAAGGTGAAGCGATGAAATGATTTGTCCAGAAAATCAGTAGCTGATATAGGAAAGGACCTTGCCCTATCTACACACCATGCTGTCAACATCCTAGACAGGATGGGAGAGATGATGGAAAGGAGTAACCTGACCCAGGGACTTACCCATGCCTTTCATGGTCTAGGTTCATGGAGATGGCAGAAGTCATCATCGTCATTGGGGGCTGTGATAAGAAAGGCCTTCTGAAGCTGCCCTTCACGGACCTCTACCACCCGAAGAGCAGGCAGTGGACAGCCCTCTCCAGTGTGCCTGGCTACACCAAGTCAGAGTTTGCTGCCTGCACGCTGAAGAATGATGTGTATATATCAGGTGAGATAGCCTTCCTGGTTGCAAAGAACAGCATGACCCCTGCTTGCACTCCTTGGACCTGTTAACTGGGATTTATTTGCAGGCATCCCAGCTTTGCATAAAAGTAACTTCTTGGTGAAGTTAGTCCTTTGGTGGTTTGGATTTTGCTGTTCCAAGGAACAGTTTCACCTCTGAGGGGGAGGATTGCAGTATTAAAACACCTTTCCCTCCCGTTGGGCATCTGTCAAAAGTGTTCAGTTTGGAATGAGCTGGTTTTGGTGTGTGCTGTCAGACAAGGTTTCCTAGAATATGAGAGTCTTCTGCCTGTCCCTCATCTAAAACATAATGCCAAGCAGATGAGATATATATAAGAAATGGAGCAATGTTACAAGTACCTTGAATTCCAGATGTTATCTCTTTTCAGAAACTGAGTTTACATAACCATAACTCAATAACCATGTTCTGGTATAAGTTGTTCCTGTTTCATGGAGGAACTGTGCTATATTGTGGTACAGTGAGGTGATGGGGCTGTCCTTGGGATCACACCAGCCATCCATTCCTCTATTTTTCAGGAGGACACATCAGCAGCAATGATGTTTGGGTGCTGAGCTCCCAGCTGAACGTCTGGATCAAGGTTGCTTGTCTGCAGAAAGGCCGATGGAGGCACAAAATGACAACACTTCAGGGCAAGGTAAACAAAGGCACAAATTTTGGAAGAAGCCACTGTCTCCCACTTTTCTTGCTGTCCAGTACAATGAGAAACTGTCAGTGTGTGTTCGTCTTCTGGATCATTTAGAGATGCTTTTGAGGGGAGAACATCTAGGACATAACCAAGGCATTATTGTTTCAGTTAGGTGTGTGTTGTCACCTGAAGTAGCCATGAATGAAGTTGTAGCAATAAGATCTACCATGAGATGGTGCAAGACTTCTGCAGATGGCTGAGTTCAATCTTTGGATTAAAGCTATACTGCATGGGGTGTTTCATAGAATGGTTTGAATTGGAAGGGTCCTTTAGAGGTCAACTAGTTCAACCCCAAGGTTCTACCACAGCTTGATGTCTATCCTTCTGGCCAAGTCCTAGCCTCCCCTCATGTACACCATGACAGCATAACTCAGTAGGTGAGTCCGGGAGTTTCTAATGAGATTGCTTTACTCATTTTGTGGCAGATCTATGCTGTAGGTGGTTTTGATGGTTTTTACCGCCTCTCCAGTGTGGAGTGCTATGACACCTTCTCCAACAGTTGGTCAACCTTGGCCCCACTGCCTCAAGCTGTGAGCTCAGCAGCTGTGGTCTCCTGCCTGAACAAGCTGTACGTGCTGGGTGGTGCTGTGGATGACACCTCTAACACTGACAAGGTATTTCTGGGTCATCACGAATGAATGAAGACCTAAAAAAAAAAAAGATTTCCAGGGAATAGAGAGGGAAATGGGGTTATCCTTAAGCTACAGCGGTGACTTTTTCTTGAAGACTAATGCCTGGAGGAGACCTCTGCAAACACACGATCCTTCTAGTCTTCTGAGCTGCAGGAAGAGGAATCAGTGCTGCTCAGCTCCATCTCTGAATGCTTAACGATGCACCCTTTGGGTCAGGGGTAGCCACCTGGTGGGCTTGTAGTTTGGGAGACTTGGATGCAAGATGGAATGCTAGAACCCCCTCATCCCTTTGCTCACTGCACTGGTCTCTGGGTGTTGAAGCTCCTGTCCATGTTTCTCCCTATACACTTTTATTTCTAGTGAATACCAACTTCATCTAAGCAGGGGTATGTGGTAAATTTATGTTCCTATAGCTGTGTTTGTCCTCCCAGGTCCAGTGTTACGATCCAGAGGACAACAAGTGGACGCTTTTGTCTCCCACACCTTTTTACCAGAGGTGCATCAGTGCTGTCTGCTTGGACAACATAATTTATGTTGTAGGTGGACTCCTCAGTAAAATCTTCAGCTATGATCCAAGGAAAGACAGATGGCGAGAAGTGGCCACCCTCCCTGGGCCTCTGGTAAGGAAGAAGTATAGGAGAGAAGCTCCGAGTCTTCCCTCTCTCTCTAGAATAGGAACCATCTGTGCTTTAATGAGATTGAAGGCAAGGAAAATACATTGTGAGTTTGGCTCTGAGCATGTGAACATAACCTCTGCAGAGAGACTCAAACATAGGTTCCTGCCATCAGTATCCATACTGCTTGGAGAATGTCCCTCATACAGAAAACCCAAGTTTTGTTACTGAGACTGGGTCTACGCTAGCTATTAATGCTAGAGGAGTGGATCTATAGTGTGAAAACATTAGTGTTGAGGACCTGATCTCTACACACTGTGTTTCAGGGTTTTCTTCCACACACTGTGTTTCAGGTGATTCAGGTGGTTGTGTGTCTTGGTTTAGTGTCATCACAGTTTTGCACTCCAAAGCCAAGATGTGATATGAGCCATATCATAGTGAAGAGGAATGACAGGACACATCTTGTCCTAATATGAATTAAAATGCCCATTGTCGGTGCACCCTTATAGGTGGTTTTCAAAGGGATGTTCTAGCTGGGTCTCTGGGTTCTTGGTGTGCTTGTGAGTCTGGGGGACTGCCAGAATCAGCTATGGTCCTATCACTTTCTTGAGGCATTTCAAGTGCCTAAACTCTTATTAAAACAGTAAGATTGCAGCATCCCAAGGGCTAGACATTACTTACCTACTTTTGCTCCCTTCTGCTGGGCAGGTGAATGTTGAGCCCTTTGCAATGGTTCAGCTCTCCTCTCAGCCCCGCTGCCTAAAGCTGGAGGCTTGCTCTTCAGCTCTTGTGCTTTCCTTCTGCTTTCCAGGAGAGCTGTGGCCTGACGGTGTGTGGAGGGAAGATTTACATCCTGGGTGGCCGAGACGAGAATGGAGAAGGCACGGACAAAGCATTCACGTTTGACCCAGTAACAGGGAGTGTGGAGCAGCAGCCACCACTGCAGCGCTGTACCAGTTATCATGGCTGCGTGACCATCCTGCAGCGCATGAACAGATGACCACGAGCCTCCAGCTGCATCCACCTCCCACACAGAGCTTCTCCTTGACACAGTGGCCACCTAATGTGTGGACAAGCATCTCACCTTTGTAAGGGGAAAGGCAACATGAGCCATTGAAAATGATGTCCTCCAGCTAGCCCCTGAGCAACCCCTGTTTTGTTTTTCCTGACCTGATGCCAATGGCTTTGATGCTTATCTAGGTGAGAGGATGAAAGGATGCTGGGCTGTGTGAAGCTCCATCATAGATCTTGCCACAGTAGGATTCAATCAAGCAGCCCCTGGAACTACTGAATTTGACCTTTACTTAGGTATTCCTGGCTGTAGAGATTACAGCAACAGAGGCTCACTGTCCTGCAAAGACATGTATTTGCTGCTTTCTGATGCCCAAGACTGTCGCAATAACAATTACAGTTACAGGATCCAGTTATTTAGCTAAAGCTATCAGCTATTTGTACATTGAACTCTGTAGAACCTTGTGTCAAACCACAGTGGTGACCTAAATGGTCATTAACACCCATGAAAAGTTAGTCCCATTACAGCAGAGAGCTGAGATTGAGGCTTCAAAGCTGATAGCCCAAGAAAATTTCTCCAGTAAATCCCTAAAAGCCTGGTTAAATAGCCTAAACTCTGACTCCATTCTGCATACGCTGTATGAAGGTCTATTCCTCTAAAGCAGAGAGTGCTATATCTTTTCATACATGTTTTGCTGGTTGGACTGCCGTCCCACTGTGTCGTCCTCATTAAGAGGACAAGTGAACTGTATAGCTAAGAGTTCCTTCTTCTGTGAGCAGAGATAGAGGGAATATTAATGTGTAGGAATTAAGCATGAAGACCTGAAGCATGGTAGCTATGGAATCATATCTGGCTCAGTTTGGTTTTGGAGTATGCTAGCAAGTATTAAGATAAACTCAATATTTAACAGATTTGATACAGAGTCCCTGGGAGCCTGAATGTGCAGCTCATTTGGAGGGCAAGCGTTTGATTGCACACACTGAGTTGCTCCAAACCTGTTGGTCTCAGGTCTAGAAATGATCCTGGGCAGATGTGATGTGGTAGAAAATAGCCATAGCTTTTGGTGTCAGTGTCTTTAGTCCATGACCAGAACTCATAATTTCTGATGGCTCAATGTAAATGTTCATTGTTCAGTTAGGGACTTAGTTGCTGCCAAATGTAGAGTGGGGTCTCTAAAAAAACTCCCATTACTTGTACTTTTCAGGGTGCACTCCTCTACAGCAGGCTGCTGGCCAGCTGCTGTTTTCTCTGCACCTTCCTTTCCTCACCCTGATGATGACTTCTTCCTGAAGCAGAGGAAATTACTTTGTTCCCTGGCCCAGACACTCCCCTTTTAAAAACCTTTTAATTGTCTTAAACCTCCTCGTTTTGCCTGCTTTCCCCTTGTAGGTGTTTTTTATGTGGTGGTCTTTAGCACTTCTGTGTTCTGTACACTCTGAGAAGTTCACCTCTTCTTTGGGATGGTATCGGGCTTACCTGTAAAACAGGGCAAAAAGAAGTTCCCACCGAAGAACCAAAATTGGCTGTAACCAGTGCACTCTGATCTCCTCTCTAGGAAATGTGTGCTCTTCCACTGCCCAAGTGATGAGCAAGGTGTTTGGTTGCATGAAATGTACCTTATTCCCCCTCCTAGTCCCATCTGGAAAATCTCAGGGCTACCATAGCCTCTTTTTTTTTTGTCAAGGTGCACTAGTTGCTTGTTCTCAGCCTCATATTCTCCTTAAGGTTTGTGCTTAGCCCTTTTATCAGCTCATAGGAGCAGCACAGTGTGTCCTTTAAACAATATAAAGCAATTCAATGCTGGTGTAGGTTGCTCCCATGAGGAGAGAAAAGGAAAATCATGCTGGCAAAAGGCAGCTTTATTTGCAATCGAATTGCATCCAGATTGGGTCTTTACTGGGATTGGAGATCTCAGGAGAAACTGGCACCTTTCCTTCAGTTAGTTAAACTGGCATGAAAGAAAGCATGAGGACATCAACCCATGTTGTGATAGCCTTCAAGGCCAGAGAGATCCTTCTGTAGCTTAATTTCCTGAGGAACCACAGGTCACAGTGCATCTCTCCTCCCCAGTTTTGCCTTTTTTACTGTTCCCCTGTGCCTTAACCAACTCCTTGCTTTGGTATGGGCACGCCTTCAAGTGTGTGGCTTGAGACCCAGTATCTCCACCTTGCCCCATGATACATATGGCCAAGGATCTTCTTAATTCTCTATAGCTTGTCCCATTAGCATGTTCCTCCTTTTGGTATGCACTTTTGAAACCCCAGCAGCGTTTTCAAGAGAATGAGCACACCCAGAGCTTGCAAGGACATGCACTGAGCAAAGTCTGCTCAGCTGAGGATGGTCCTCATGCAGGACTTATAAAAGGGATGGTCCTTCTGCCAAATTTCTGCTTTACCTAAGGTATATAGAATAAGGCTGTGAACACAGATGTATCTTGCTTGGCTGCTGGAAGACATTTCTGCTCTTGTTCTTGAGCGTAGTAATATATAGAATCATAGAATACTTTGGGTTGGAAGGGACCTTTAAAGGTTATCTAGTCTAACCCCCAATATTTGGACGTAGCAATAGCCTTGGTAGGGAAAAGGAAGAGTTTTCCACTTGCACTTACAACTTCTATTTCCACAGTCTTTCCTGATTTTGCTAATGCCTCCTGGAAATTTCTTGATGTACTCCACACCTTATTCCTGTAGAAGTAAGCTTCTACCCCTTCTAAAGAGTAGAAGACACTCTTGTCAGCTTTGCCAAGTGCTTTTGACATGTGTGGTGCGTTGCAATAGGTATAACATGGTGGTGGAAGTTGTGGCATAGAAACTAAAATGTTTGCCTCATTCTTGGTCCTGATATTCACTGTATCACTGAAATATATTTGTATTTTGTAAGGGCTGTGAACTGTGGGCATGCAGGGAAGGGTTAGGGAATGAATTTAATTTGGGTTTATTTAGAAATAAATATTCACCTTGACTTTAAAGTGCTTTTGCTACAGGATTTTTTTTGTGTGTGTGTGCATATTGCTTCATGGCATTCCAAAAATATATTGTTGATGGAGGATCAGAGGAGCTTTGGGAGTACCATCCTTGAGATGCCCCAGCATTTGTCTGGGATACCTGAATTCTTACTCTGAGCGAGTAGAAAGTTCAAGTTATTGCCTTTTTTTTCTGCAGGAAATGTTATCTTTCGTTATTGTATGAGGTCATGGTAAAGTCAAGTGTAGAGAAGGTGCTTGGAAAATCCAAATTCATCTGGAGGGTAGGAA
Source organism: Ceryle rudis (assembly GCA_033439905.1). Lineage (NCBI taxonomy): Eukaryota > Metazoa > Chordata > Aves > Coraciiformes > Cerylidae > Ceryle > Ceryle rudis. Next base: position 104,944 of record JAAGNO010007519.1, read on the forward strand.
AAATTTTAACTCGTATTTTGGCATGATGAGAAGAGTATTTCCAGAGAAAATGAAAAATTGTCTTGGCTGAGTCTTGATCTTCCTTGGTGTGGCAGAAGAGCACAAAGTTCAAAAATATCTGCTCCTAGAATCTGCTTCAGTTTCTGAGAAGATTTTTCTAAGGCCACATGTAAAGCACCTCCTTGCTGTGTTCACAGTAATGCAGAGAATTGCTGTGGGAGCCCTGTAGAGCAAAAGATGTAGAAGAAAGTGATCATCTGCAAAGCATGTGTGGTACTTTCAGCTTTATGTTTTTAAGCTTTTAAAAACAAAATAAATGACTTCTTTTTTTTACACTCCATAAAAGTGACTGTTGGTCTCTTCCAAGTAGTACTTAAACCATTCCTTCCTCCTCTCATTCTTTTGGTTTTCCTGCTGCCTGTCTCAGCAGCTGTGCTATTTTGTGTGTGTATTTTGATTGGGAGCTAGAGGGAAGGAAAAGCTTTTTTTTTTTTTATTTTTTTTTTTTGGTGAGCAAAGCACATGGATAGTGTAGCTAGCAAGATCTTCAGGAACTGGTAACTTTTGTCCATGACACACAAACTGGAAGAATTACAAATAACCTGGAAGGCAGGGTGCTGTGAAGAGCATGCTAAACTGCTTGGTAGCCTTTGCTACCTAGTAAAAAAAAATGTCTTTTTCATGAAGGCAAATGAGACATGATGCCACCCAGAGCTAGAGAAGAGTCCTCTGAGGCAGCATCCCCAGAGGGATTTGGTGGCTAGAGTGGAGAAGCAGCTGAAATAATTTCCAGGGTGGCTCTTTTAGTAAAAATGTGATTCTGGGATGTGTGAGCACAGGGCTGCACTGGGTCACTACTCTCAGTGCAGTGGAGAAAAGTCTGTGGGAGCAGATTCACTTGGTGGAGCATGTGATAATCCTGAACAGCAGAGTAGAGACATCAAAATTATTCAGGAGTGAAATAAGGATTACATTGTGCTCCCTCTGAGATATTTAGCAGAAAGGATGTGCAGACACTTTTGATACCAAGTCTTGATGACCTAAGGGTCATGTATCTACCTTCACAGACACCACTGGGTCCTTCAGTTCACCAGCAAGCAAACCCCAATTATGGGAAGATATGTCATGTAAGTTTAAATGAGAGTTTATAAACCTGAGCTAGGATTCATAAGCTTCATATTTCACCCATCAAAAAGCCTGGTGTATTCCTCAAAGACAGAAACTAGAGACTCCTCCAAAGTCACTAGCGAAAAGGGGCCCCTCTAAAGATTGAGCCAAGCCCCTTGCCTTAGATGCATCTCTTGGAGGAAGATGAGTAATCCACTGGAGCTGCCTCTCACTCCTGATGGACTTGAGTGAGATCTTGATGACTACTTTGATGTAGCTACCTAACCGTTAGGTGTAAGAGGTTTCCTTTAGGAGGAGGCCCCCCTCCTACCCTGGAAGTCCTTCATATCAAGATTGGATGCATTTTTCAAAAAGAAGTTTTAGTTCTTGGGGAATACTCTTAGGAACTTCATAAATGAAGGAGTAACAGCACTTGTCTCAAAGAAAGTTTGAACTTGCTGTTGCATGTTGCTGAAACCATCTACCTCCTGTTCTGGTCTGCTGTGACATCATGGAGAGGTCACTAGTCTGTGATTTGGCAGGAGGTGAGAGCCATTAGGACTTCACAGTGGGCACCTCAGGGAGGATTTTTCACCATCCAATGTCTCTACATAATGCAAGACTGAGATAGCTGCATTCAGGCAAAGCTTTATTATGGGAGGCTTACTCAAGAGAGATGACAACAGCTCCCCAGTGTTTTACCATAGACTGAGGCTGAGCTATGACCACCGCTGACTTTCTTGGAGCCAGACAGGGACCACCTTTAAGACTGCCATTCACTTGCTATCTACATGTGATGCTATCACTTGTTGTAGAAACTATTTCACCTTTTCACTCCCCGTGCTGCCCTTTCACCTCTCTCAAGAGCAAACCTTCCTTCTTTAATTTTGTCTTGTCACATACAGGCTTGGCCTCCAGAGATATATTACTTGCCCTATGACGTCCCCTCTGGCCTTGGCTTATTTGCCTGCCACTGTTCCTTCTTGCCCAACCATTCCATGCCTGGTGCATGCGCTGTCTCTAATGAATCCAGCTTATTTGCTCATATGTTAATTGTTAGTTTTAATGCACAGAGCTGAAAAAACACCTCCCCAGCATGAATGTGTCAGGACATCACTATGCTTCAGTCCCCAGAGATGCTGAAGCTGTCTTTGCATTTAGCTATCCAGCTGGCAGGAGATGATAGCATCATGGGGTAGGAAAGCAGGGATGCAAGTCCCATCTGAAAGGATGAGGTGGTGCTGATTAACTCAGATTAAGAGTCACAATAGCCAGCTGGGAACTGGTGGGCAGAGATAATAGTGGTTTCAGTGGTTGTCTCTCTAGCTTTAAATATCCTTGTAAGAAGGAAGGGGAGGAGGGAATGGTGTCAGATTTATTTCCTATTAAATGCAAATCACAGTAGAACCAGAAGGGTCATTCAGACCCACTACCTGGCTTCAAATTCTCACTTCATGTGGAATAAGATGTTTACCAGTTTGTAGTGATAAGGATTAAATCCTGCTTTTAGGACTCATACACACACTACAGCTCTTCATGGGTGCAAGCACGGGGTTGTGTGTTTAGACAACAATGGGCATTGTTCAGCTGTTAGGCTTCATGTGTTTGTTCTCAACTGCTTCATCTTGCAAGTGGTGCAAGGGCACCCGAGAGAGCTTGTGGCTGAATGTGAGAGGATTCTCAAGTCCTGAGATTCAGTACCAAGCAGCAGCTCATTTTTTATTTTCTATATACTGGTTGTACAATATCAGAGGGTAGACTGAGAACTCTTGCAAAGTAGAGAAAAAATATTCTCCTAGGCATACAAACAGCAGACAAAAATGGGTGACCAAATTGTCCTAAACATTTACAATTGAACTAAATACTTATTTACTTGAAAGGCAAAGAATTACACTGAGAGCCTAGATCCTCTGTAAACTTCAATGGTCTCTTTACTGGGTTATACATGTCTTGTTTTCGCAACAAGGAAAAATGCTAATTTAACAGTCTCAGTGGTCTAGGAAGTCATCAAAATCTATACCTGAAAAATGAAACAGAAAAGAAGGCAGCTTCCCCTGAAGGGAGGGTGAGGAACTTAGTGATTTGTTACAGAGCAATTAGTTGATTCAGAAAGCATGAGCATTGTCAGAAGGTCACCCCAAAATGAATCCACATCAGCTGGAGCAGAAAGGATAGAAAATGGCATGAAGGAGACACCTTGCTCAAGCAAATACTGGATTTGGAGCAAGCACTGCCCACCATGCCTTTGAAGAAATATTGAGAAATAAGGTACATAAAGTTCATTTTACATCAGCCAGTCGTGATGACTCCAGACTGAGGTGCCAATGCTCATCCAGCCCCAGGGTGTTGGAAATCTGCACCTGAGCAACCTTAGTAGGAGCAACTTACCCCAAAATACTGCTAGCTGCAGAAGGGGTGGTTGGAATTGGGGTTGTCCCCAAGAATTGCACTGCACAGGTGGGCAGGAGTTACTACACATAACATCTCTCAGAAAGGTACTTATCCTATGGAGCCTGATAAGTGTACCCCACTGCTCTGCCTGGGAAGGTTGGCTGGGGCCCCATCCAGCCTGGGATTGACAAAACGCTGTCATTGACAGTCTGCACGGGGTCTCCCTTTTCGGTTCACATTAATCTCTGCAGAAAGGGGATTCAGAGACATGTCTGGGCTGTGGCCAGCAGCCTTTGTCCACACTGCTTTGGTGACAGAGCCTGTTTTCAATGAACCTCCGAGACCCCGAAAGGGGACTGAAAGCCTCTGTGTGCAACAAGCCCTACTGCCAGCAGAAAGCAGGAGCTGTTCTGCATGGAGGAGCTGCAGCTGCTCAAGGAGGGGCAACAGTTTTAAACTAAAAGAGACATTTACACTGCATATAAGGATGAAAATTTTTTACAGTGAGGGTGGTGAAACACTGGCCCAGGTTGCCCAGAGAAGTGGGAGATGCATCATTCCTGGCAACATTCCAAGTCAGGCTGGACAGGAGACTGAACAACTTTCTCTAGTTGCAGATGTCCCTGCTCCCTGCAGGGGGGTTGGACTAGCTGACCTTGAAAGGTCCCTTCCAACCCAAATCATTTTGTGATTCTACCCATGTAAATTGCTTGGGCAGCTCTGTCTTCTGTGCAGGGCAGGGATACTCAAAGGAGTGGCAAGAGCTGGATGCAAAGGCTAAAGAGGCTAGGAAAACCCAGGATGTGGAACAAAACAGAGATGAATCTTTTTGATAAAGTACAATAAAGATATGTAGGACATAAACTGTGATTGCTTCAGTAATTATGTCTGCATAACTCACCACATGTGGCTTCCACAGGTGAAATATGTTTTGTTTCTTTTAGACTCACAGAATTATTTAGTTTGGAAGAGACCTTTTAAGATCAAGTCCAACCATTAACTGAGCACTCCCAGGTCACCACTAAACCATGTCCCTCAGCACCACATCTCCACAACTTTGAGACTCCTCCAGGAACAGTGGCTGAGTCTTTTAATACTCTTGTGAGGTGGGGAAATACCCCAGTCAGAGGAGACATTGGAAACACAAGAGACGCATGAAGACCCAGCTCTGCAAAGCTATTGGGTGTTCTGAAGCAGTTCTCCAGCCTAAGGAGTAATGGGAATATATAGGCCATAGTGCCTTGTTCAATATCTCTGGTAAAAAGCAGAAGCTGGGGATAAAAGTTTCCCCACCTGACTTAAACCACTTTATAAAGGTACTTGTGTTAAAACCTCATGGTCAAAAAAGAGATCTGGCGTTTCTTCTGGTGGCACATATTCCCTTCACTGAAGATAAAAGGAGTGCATATCAGCTAGGCTGATAATTTGGCTTCATCAGTGGACTACCTAAAGCTGGGGGACAGTGACTGGAGTGTGGTCATGGACTGGTATAAGTATACAACTACCTTTAGTCTTGAACTCTGGTGCAGCATTTTAAAATTCCTTTTCCTGATGCACCTTTAACCATATCTGAAGTTGCACTGCTTAAATTTGTCTTGTCTACAGATAAATATTAGGAAAAATTCTTTCCTGAAAAGGTTATGAGGCACTGGAACAGGCTACCCAGGAAGGTGGTGAAGTTTCCATCCCTGGAGGCATTTAAAAGCTCTGTAGATGTAGTGCTGAGGAACATGGCTTAGGGGTGGATTCGGTAGTGCTGTGTTAACAGTTGACTTGATGATCTCAAAGGTCTCTTCCAATCTAAACAATTCTGTGATTATCCAAACAGGGGTTTACAGCAAATCTATTCTGGCACGAGGCCATTACCTTTTAAGGGTTAAAAATATTGAGATAGGAACTCCACAGCCATAGATGTTGTATTCACTAAGTAAGAGCATAAAAATGTCAGCAGTGAAATGATCCTTGAGCAAATGGTGCACAACATAAAAGTGCAACACAGGCTATGAAGGGGAATAAAAATCTTCTTGAGGTCCTTGAGCCAGTGCGGTTTTCTCATCACATCTGGTTCTGAGGAGCTTTTCTTCATCTTGATCCTGTCTCTATCAGCTGCAACAAGACCATGGGGAGACAGAACTTGTAGTCAAATCTACAGATTGCTCCTTGCTTCGCTGCTGTTTCCAGCTCCCCTTTCAGCTGACTTACATATTTTTTTGGATTCTTGCATATCTGTTGTGAGCTCTCTCAATGTATTCTATAACTGGGAGGTCTGTTGCTTTTATTTCTCATATTGCTACTGGAAATCTTCCAATTTGTCCTCAAGGCACTAAATGTAATTTCTGATTTTTTTTTGAGCTTCATTTCTGTTTCCTAGAATGTCCATTACAGTTTGATAGTCTTGACATGCAGCCAGCTGGTCAGTCATACCACTGATTTGCAAGATTGTTTATCGTCACTCCTCAGGGGTTTGGTTTTGTATGCTAGTAGTTGGAGCCTTTATTTGTTGCACTGTGTCTTTGATGTTCTTCCTTTTCTTCTGCAAATCTTCTACCAATGTCTTAAAACAGTCCATCTTGGCTTGCAAGGTTCAGAATTTGCATGTCTCTGCTTTTTTGTTTCAGCTCACAGTTTCTCATGCTGAGATTGGCAATCAGATCTCTGAGGTCACATATTTGATTTTGCTAGGTTTACTTGAAAGAGGTCAGATCCTGAAATGACGTTTCCTGGGGATGCCTGTGATAGTGGTGGAGGAAGGGTGTGGTCTCTGTAGAGGTGAAGCTTTGGAAAGCTGCAGAGGAAGAGGGGCAAGGGGAAAGAAGATTTTGATCACTTTGATTATTCTAAATCTCGTGTTTAGTGTTACTGCATTTGACCACTTATCCTGCTCCTGGTGACCATTTCTTTACCAGCAGGATCATTTTTGATTGCTGCTATGAAAATTGGAGGCCATGTGCTTTGGGCCCATCCATTTGGCCCTGGAAGAGAAAAATCTGAAATATGTGATCTGGGCATAGTGTATGGCTTGAGTCCAAGCAAACCAGACTGTAGTCATATTCAGATCTGGTTCAAAAACATCAACCAAGAGCAACTTCTAGCAAGTCCACATCTTCCCTACACTATTCCCTTTTTTCCTTTTGAGAAGACTGTGACTAAGATCCTTTTAACCAAGAAGCCTGGATTGAACCTGTAAAGAAACATAAGTGCAACAAAGACAGTTTTATCTGGGGAAAGGTCAGGTTTTTTTTCCTCCTTTACTCCAAGAAATGCAATTCCAGAGCTCCAGTCTCAGGAATAAATTACAAATAATAGAGGAGATTTATGCTTTTGGGAGACACCATGCTCTCTTCTTCTTTTTCCTCTAATTAAGTCATTCCAGGAGTTATTACAGGAGGTGTCAACAATGGTATCAAGGCTTTTCATAGTGACAAATTCAACCCATTTTTTAACTCTTACAGGCTGATGTAGAACATAGGAAAGCAATAAAAATAATAATATAATATAAAAATAATTTTAAAGGCCTTTTACTGACTACAACAGCATCAGGGCCCAGCCCTCTTTTAACCCTTCATGTGAAAGGCATGCACAAGCTGTCATCAAAACACCTGGATCAACTTATTTTCTTAATGACTCCTGGAAGAAAAAAAATACCCAAAAACTGACAAAACCTATCTGTTTTTATGCACATGAATAGATGTATCTTCAGTCCATGTGAAAAAAGATGATGTGGACAGCATGGTGAGCCCTTGGGGTTGCCTTCACCCCTCTGCACCAGCCCATCAATCATTTAATGTGCTAAAACAGGGACCCACTGCGTCACTTTTGTAATGCCTTTAACTTCTCAAGGCCCCTCTTTTAGTGGAGTTTGCTCAGCTTCCACACAATGAGAGCAGTACAATACCCGCCAAAACAGGAAATATCTGCTCCCACTGAACCTGATGGGATATGGCTACCCAGGGCCCCAAGAGGCTGTTGTTCTGCTATGTTCGCTGAGGATTGCCCAGTAAGTCAGTGGTAGAACATGGATTTCAAAGTACATCTCCCATATTCCATGCCAGGGCTTTTGCAATCTCAATTCTTTCAGTTTGTGTAGTCTGCTGCTTGCATGTAAACACAAGCTTGCCTGGTTACAATCCCTCGCATTGTCTGAAATGCCTTGGCCAAAGAGAATTGAAGCAGGCTTTGCATGACTCCCATGCAAAACCACAGGCTGTCGGGGGGACGGGGGGGCTAAGACACCACTAGACAGGCAAAGATGTTTTAGCCTTATAAAGAGAAATATGACAAATGCCGCAAGTGGTTTAAAGACAATAAATAAGGAATGTTTTGGTCATTCTCATAATGCATAAACTAGAGGTCATTTAATTAAATTAGCAGGTGGGAAGCTATGAAGATTCCCTCCATGTCATTAATCTATGAAGTCATTGACACAAGACATTGCAGATGTAAAAAATTTTTATGGGCTCAGGGAATGCAAACGGACAAAGTTCATGGAAGAAGTATCCTGTAAGAGTGTATTAACACAAAGATGCTCAAGAAAACCATGAGCTACAAACTGCTGGGGGAATATACAGTGAAAACTCTGGTGAGACCACACCTGGGGCACTGTGTTCAGCTCTGGGCCCCCCAGCAAAATGACATGGACCTGCCTGAGTGGGTCCAGAGGAGGCCCACGAAGATGATCAGGGGGATGGAGCCCATCCCCTATGAGGCCAGGCTGAGAGAGTTGGGGTTGTTCAGCATGGAGAACAGAAGGCTTCAGGGAGACCTCCCTGTGGCCTTTCAGTACTTAAAGGGGACCTATTGGAAAGATAGGGAGGGATTTTTTTATGAGAGAGTGTATGGATAGGACAAGAGGTAATGGTTTTAAACTGAAAGTGGGTAAATTTAGATTAGCTATTGGGAAGAAATTCTTTACTGTGAGGGTGGTAAGGCACTGTCCCAGGTTGCCCAGAGAATTTATGGGTTCCCCCTCCCTAAAAGTGTTAAAGACCAGGTTGGACGGGGCTTTGACCAACCTAATCTAGTGGGAGGTGTCCCTGCCCATGGCAGGGGAGTTGCAGCTAGGTGATCTTTAAGGTCCCCTCCAACTCAAATAATTCTGTTATTCTAATTCTACTTGCACCTTCTATAGGTCTTGGACTACTGGATTTGAAAGATGTTTGACCTGAGCCCAAATAGCTGTTCCTGTGGTCTAAAAGGCTGAGTTTACCAAAAGCCCATGTAACGCCTGCTCCAAACTGAGGGAAGAGCCAAGGGCAGGCTCTGTTTCATCCACTGAGGAACATCAGCCTTCACACTACATGCAGAATGAATTACTGTAACGTCCTGCTGGGCTGAGCTGAATTTGCTTCAGAGAGATGATTTGGCCTTAAACAGCTTTTCTGACAGAAATGGAGGGATATGGGGACTACAAAGAGAAATAAACCATCTGTCTCCACTGTGCCACTCAAAAGGATGAGTGAGGGGAGTGATCTTGATTATGGACCTTTTATTTGAAGGCAAGGGAAACAACACAGATTTATTTAGGTCAGGGGAATACTGAGCAGCTGATCACGTGCTAAATATTTATGTCCATCTGGGGGATTCCTCAGAATGATATTTTTCCACCCGTCTATAATGAAGCTGGCATCAGACGCTCTCCAGAACTCATTAATGTACTGGTAACTATGTCTATAAATCCAGATGTCGGGACTCGCCTGGGCAGAGGATAGGGCTGGATTTTCTTTGACTGCAGATGAGCTTTGTGACAGTGGGGTCAGAAGCTTTTCCAGCTTTGAAAAGGTGAGACTTTGTCCCTTGCTCCCTGACTACACTTCCTGGGCTAGTGACAATTTGCTTTCTAACTGGGGGCCAGAATGGAGAGCTGCTGGCTTTGATTACAAAGTCTATAGTAGATAAAATAGATGATAAAGGCTCAGGGCATTCCTTCTCTCTTTCCTTGTCCCCTGCTCAGTCTCCAATACCAGCTGGTGATGCAGTATTTCTGTTTCCACCAGGATTGTCTTGTTCATCATCCTGGGTTTGCGGTGACCTCCTAGAAAAGCACTGATGGTGCCTTGGTCAGCATCCAGCCACTCTTCTCAGACACAGATGGGAATGTGATCAGCACACAGTGTATTACATGAAACACCTTCCTATAGGGTTTTCCTACAGTCTCAATCTTTTCCTGGTAACTAGGTGGTTTTGATCCCAGCCCACTCCTTCCTGGTGCAGGACAATAGATCTTAGCTTGTCTTTGGTTCAGGTGTTTACTTAAACCTGGCTATGTTATAATCAGTTGTAATAACAACATAGCAACTTAGGAACTGGTCTGTCCAGGGATGACCAGCACTTTCAAGAGGCCTCAATCCACCTGCTGACACATTGGCAGAGGCCAGAGAATGTTTTTCTCTCATCAGAGGTGGATTTGGAAGAGAATTGGTGGAAGGATTTGCCCAGAGAAATTATGCAAGCTCCATCCTTGAAGGTTTCCAATCCACAACTGGATAAATCCTTGAATCCAAACCATAGAGCTGATCATGCTATGAGCAGGAGATTGCACTAGAGACCTCCTGGGGTCCATTCCAGCCTGCACTGACTGTGATCCTATCGGATAACCCTTTGAGTTTGTCAGGACAGGCTGTCAAACAATGGAGAGAGAATCTCTTCTGCCCCAAGATGAGGTAAATCTCCCAGTGGAGACTAACCATCCACTGAGAACTAAGGGGTGACCTGAAGGCATAACTTAGAGCTGAAATGCCCCCAAATACATATGGATCACCATACTGGTATTCTCATTTTGCAGCCTTTGTTCTAGTCTTACTAGTCACACTGGTTCAACACGTTCCACACTGCTGCAGATGCGTTTGGGTTTTTTTCTCCTTTGAAAGGGCTGCTTCTTCTATAGGAGGCTTGATCCTTTCCCCTCCTCTATGCTTGGTACCCACCCTGCATCTACCCCTATAATTGCATAGATATTACAGAAAAAAAATGTTGCTTCCACAAAGGCCAGTGGGGTCAAAATGCAAATGCAAGAATCTCAGCATGAAATGTATTTGTCCTACAGCTGATACACATGGAAAGTGTCAGAATATGTGATTGATGAGCTAAGCATTGCTCAGTCATGTACAGTCAGAGGCAACAGCCAACATAGCCTGGGGACAACTCTTTGTGTACAGACCCAAACCCACTGCTAAATAAATTCACGTGCAAGTAAATAAGACTATTTCCTGTGTGTGCAGATGAGAAGGAATATAAAATATTTAGTCCCTCCACTGTCAGTCTTTAACAATTTATTCCAGGAAAAATAGACCGAGTGAGAAAAATGAAGTAATAAGATGGGAATGGAGCTATCCTGCTGGGAATTCATCTGAACAGATGGATCCCCCACTGTATAAATATTTGATCGTATTTCTGATCAAAGGCACGTAGAGTAATTCAGTAACCTGTGTTCAAGCAGGAGAAGAGAAATGCTTTTCTTTTAATATAAATCTTGCCCCTCTAAAGCCCATACCCCTTAAAGAAGCGCAATTGGGGGGGGAGGGGAACAATTATCGCCTTAAAGAAGAGCAATTAGAAGAGGGGAAAAAACCCAATTATAATCTACAATTGTTCAAGGAAGAGAAAAAAAAAAGTGCCAGAAAATTGCATTTTTTTTTGTGGCTCGCCTGGGGCAGGAGCACTTTATTTGCTCAGGTGCATCTGTTCATACCCAGGCTGATCTGTCATCAGGGCTGGGCGTTAGCTCAGTTTCAGTTTCTGCTGTACAAATAGATGCTTATGTGGTCGGCCACTATCTCCATCTTGTGACTGGCCTTGCCCTCTTCTACTCCCATAAGGAAAAAAAATCCTTATTATGCACAAATCATCCTTGGAGAAACCCTGAAAGTCTGCACATCCACTCATCAGAGAGCACTGATTTTTTTTTTCCTCCTCTCTCTAAGCAATTATTATCAGTTGGATAAGTCAAGTAATGAGCTTGCCATCTGATGGGTTCTCAGTACATTTTTTCACAGTGCTCTTGGGAATAAATGGAGAGTGTATGCATGCATGCATATAAATATGTGTAGATTTTGCTGTTGTTTGGCATTGACCTATATTTTTATTGGTCAAGACCAATAAAAAGGACCTTAAAAAGTGTAAACTCTCAATTAAAGTGTTTAGTTTTTCAGATAGATGGAAATATTTTGTTGTATTGTTCATATAATAATAATTTTAAAATATTATTTCAATACAAAGTAATTTTGATTAAAAGTCTGAAAACACTATTTCCAGCTATAATAGACTAATGTAACATTCAGAGTAAGCTTTCCTTCCCTTTTGTTTTTTTTCTCTCCTCTCCTCTCCTCTCCTCTCCTCTCCTCTCCTCTCCTCTCCTCTCCTCTCCTCT
>JAAGNO010007519.1:126189-136964 GCA_033439905.1 Ceryle rudis
GCTCTGAGCAACCTGCTCTAGTTGCAGATGTCCCTGCTCCCTGCAGGGAGGTTGGACTAGATGACCTTGAAAGGTCCCTTCCAACTCAAACCATTCTGTGATTATATGATTGATTCTATGATTCTATGCTTTGTTTACATTTCACACTTGCACCCAAAAGGTGATTCCTGATGCAAATATAGGACCTAAATTAGCATTTGCACCTGCACTGGTTGAAGCAATGGGGTAATGTGGGTTTGCAGCATGAGCTACATCCTTCTGGCATGAGCAGTAAGAGAGGATCACATGTGTGTGTGGATTTTATACACAGGACATGCAGTGGTTGCATTCTGCTTTCCTGTTTTCAAAGGGTTGTCTTTGGACTTGAAGAAGAAGCTACCTACAGCCCTGGTTCTAGCCTTTCTCTAGGGTATCAGTTACTCCAAAGAGAAAAAACTTACACAGCAGTAACTTTTGTCCTCCTTTTTTTCCCCTTTTCTAATCTTTTTCTTTCGAGAACTGTGAAGGGAAATCAATTTCTATAGTAACAGAACCTTTTAACTCTTTCTGAATTATGTGGGATTTTTTTCCTGCCAGAAAATGCTTGGTGTCTTCTAAAGAGTGATAGTTAATAGTGTTCCCACTCCTGAGGTGTCTCAGCACATCTCACCCTCGAGCTAAAGCCGTAATTTCATTCATAATTTATTCCATAGTCACTGTCTGGCCAGCAATGTCAATACTGGCTATCCAGCTTTAGGACTTTGCGTATTGATGCAAAAAGCTTGCAGGCAGATTAGCATGGTCCAGGAAGAGTTTGGGCTGGTTCTAGAATGGTGCAATCCCACATGCCATCATCCTGCCCTGCACATCCAAGGAATGAATCACATAGAGGCTGTGCAGTGACTCCATCTCACATGTAGGTCAGATGCCCCTACCACAATCCTTCTCCTAGCCTTGTCTAGCATTAATTTGTTTTTCCCTTTAATCAACATCTTCCTAAGGCATTGCCTCTTCTTCTGTCCAGATGATCACCTACTTCATGGTGTAGATGGTTTTTATCCCTTCATTTATATGGTTGTTCAAGCTCCCTACCTTCTTCTGTGTATAATTTTATTTTTTTTTTGTGGAGTGTTAAACATAGAATGATGGAGAAGTTTATAGTAAGGGGTGGTAATTAGGAGGTGAGCTACATGTGAAGGACCACACACACTCTGGTTATGGCTGAGAACATCAACATGGCCTAAGGAAATTGGAGACATGTTTTGGGAATGGTCAGGGTGAGACAGAAAGATTAAAAGTCTCCTTTTCTGTGCCTACCAAACCAGAGGGACATGAAAGGAGAACAAAGAGACAGAAAGAAAGAGTGGGGTAGGTGTCTCCCAGTGCTGAATCAGCAGGGAGGAAGGCTCCATCCCTCATGACTTATTAGTGGCTCTGATCCATCAAGGGTCTGCAGAGTTGTAGGCTTTCCAGTTCAGCTCTCAGACCTTTCCTGTGGCAGTGCCTGCAGAAATCAAGAACAGTGGGCAGAAACCAAACCACCTCTGTGCTGTTTTGGTTTTTTTGACAGAGAAGGGAAAAATGGAGCCACTCAGTTGCCAGGATGTCCAAGGATGGATGGGTGAACATATTGCTTCCTGCTTGCATGATGGGCAAGTGTGGAATTTTCAAGAGCATCTCTATATGGAGGCCAACAGAGGTTTTTTCAGCTGCCATATACCTGCATTACACTTTTTTAACATAACTTGGAGCTTGCACAGACTCTTTGAATTTTACCAGGGTACAAGCACCTCTGTGAAAGTAAGTTTAGGGAGTAAATAGGGAATAGGCTGTGGCCTCCAAGACTGATTTTACCCACAAGTTCTTAAATGTTTAACCACATCCCAGGTACAAATTGCTCTCAGTGTGACTGAGATGGGGCTTATAAATATCTGGACCAGTGCATTGGTCTTAAATATATCCAGAAATCCTGAAGCATCTAGGGAGTGAATCCCACTGAAGAAGAGATGTTTGTGAGTAGCTGTTTGGTACCAGGTGTATGTTGAGGAATGATGGGAAAACAGACTGCTGACAGGATGTTTTCAAAGCTGTTTGCTTTTAGTTTTTCCTATTATACTTTTTTCTATTTATTCTGGAGAAGCAAAAGACCTCTCCTCAGATTTGGGTACATTCCCTTCTAGCAAATGAGTTAAAAGTGGGAGGCTTTGGTTTCTTATGCCAGTAGTTGGTCTTTCTGCACTAGAGCTGAAGATGCTGCTAAGAGCAATCTGTAAAGTAATTTATTGGGGACTCTGGGCTTTGGAGAGAAGAGGAGCTGATGAAGGAGCACTATACACATGAAGTGAGTTTGCTGCTGGCTGTCTAGCTCTTAGTTAGGGAGCTCCTGCTCCTGACCAGCAGACTAGCACTCTCATGGGATCACAGGGTAACTCAGGCTGGAAGGGACCTGAGGAAAGCATCCATCCATGTCTTTCTTGGAGAGTGAATGCTGTAGTCAGTTGTATAGTATTACAGTATCATTAGAATGTCTGAAATTGTTTTGTGGATAAAATGACAGCAATGAGTGGCTGAAGGTGAAACTTATCTGGACCTGGTGACTTTAGAAATGAACAGGAAGATACCCCATCCTCCAAAATATTTTATTGCCCCATGTGCTTGGCACATTCCAAGCTTGACTTCTACAAGTGTTGCTTTTTTTCCCCATTGCACAACAGCCCGGACATGCACTAAAAATTATCCTGTCAAAAAATATGCCTTACTGGGGGTGTGTCTCAGCAGTATGAAGCAAAGGAACAACAGAGATTCATGGTCCTAGGAAAGCAATTAAACCTGTGAAGCTGGGCAGAAGACAAAGATGGGATATTGTGGCATTGTATTATTCTTTTTTAAGAAAAACTGCACTGCATAAGAGTGAAGAGCTCTCACCTGGCAGTGATGTCCACTGGAAGAAAGCTTATAACTGCTGAGATCCAAGTGATTCCTATGTGCAAAAAAAAAAAAAAAGATAAAATCAATCAATAAGGGGCACAGATTGCCGGTTATGTGAAGCTCAGAGAAAGATGTACTCATGCAAGCTCACAGGGCTGGTAAGAAACCATCAGTAGAGTTTATGAAATTAGAGTTAATATTCTTTCCCTTTTGTGCTCTCTAAAACAGACGGTGAAGATGAATTACTGATTGGAAGCTGATGACTGTCTAGGGATGAGGGGTGTTAACTCGCTTACATTTAATTTGGGTAAATAGAGGGCAGTCACAGCCAGTACCAGGCTGCATGGGGGGGGTTCACCTGCATGTGCCTGTGTCTTCAGTCAGTGTTTCTGCATGGCCAGTTTTCAGAGAAATACTATGATTTAGATCAACCATTCAGAAAATTGTAGGAAAGAAGTGGCTTTTTGAGAGAAGTTGTGCAGATGATAAAAAGACAGTATTGCACAGTCAAGAAATAGGATTATTCTTTCTTGGGAAAAAAAAAAACAAAACAAAACAGAAACAACCCAAAACATATAAAATAGCTGCAGCTTAAATTGCTAAAGCCACTAAGGTAAATTTTCTGATGAGGGATAGCAGGATATATTAGAGGCCAGATCTTTCCATTTGCCTCTCTATACTCCTGGCTCGGATGGAGCTGGGATGCTGTAATGGAAATGAAATGTGACTTGGTTTTGCAGGCAATCATGGGTTTAGGGATGAGAAAACATCTGTCTGTTCCCCATCTGACACTCGTCTCCTCCAGCTTCTGGCAGATGCTCTGATTTATAAATTCACTCACGGCTGATGACAAGATCCAATCCCATCCAGAAGAGCCATGACAAAGAAGGACTATTAGGCAGTTATGCCAGCACAAATGACCAAATACTTGAGCAGCTGAGACAATCTGAACAGATTTGTAACAGGGAATGGAGATGGAAAGGCCATATGGTCCACAATCAAAACAGGGGACCCGTTATATGAATTTCCACTCTAAATGGGCAGGGACACTTATGTCTGTGTCTGTAATGAGAAAAATCTTGTAAATATCGGTTCTTAGGGAAAGTGCTCAGACAACATGATCCAGTTTTACCCTGGTTTTCTAGGTGTGGGGTAATTGCAGGGCATGTGTTGACAATTCCGTTTTCATTTGATCCATGGTCTGACATTTGCAAGATGCTGCATGCACAAGCTGGTCACTGTCAGCTCCCATCAAATTGGGGTTGCCAGAGGGCCAAGCTCACTTTTGGGTTTCCCTGCTTTACTGCTGTGGGCAAATCCTGCAGTGCTTTGTTGTATAATAAATATGTTTTCTACAGAAAGATTTGGGTATTAGACTCTTGGTTTTCACTAAGCCTCTGCCAGGTCAAGGCTTTCCCTCTGCCTTCTGTTACAGTGGCAGGACAAGCAATTCACAGACTGAATTTTGTTCTTCTTCAAAGGGAGGGGAAATCCTGGCTATAAAAGGAATGACCATTTCAGTCATTAAAGCTGCAAGCAATCAGCTTGCAAAAGGCCTAGTGAAGATGTCAGCTGTGTTTAGTAGCATTTAGATGTGATTTATGGCTCTGTTCTGAGACATCAGCAAAGAAATTACCCCCCAGAAATAAGCAGATCTGACCAGAAGTGGCTTATGGGGTTAAAACACAGGCTCTGCTTCACTGATCCACTGTTGACCTGTGGTTCACGGACCACTAATGAGCCATAAAGCCATAAGAAGGTGTTTCACAGAGCAGAAACCAAGTGTATTGTGCACTAATACAATCTCATTGCTGAAGGTCTAGAGACATCACGAAGGACTAGTCCTGACTACTGTCAGTACCTGGAATCTGATGTAGAGTTGTACCAATTACTGACTGATTTTTAAATTATTATTTTTTATAGTAATCACTGTAAAACTGTGTTTTCCTAGAATAATAAACTTTTTTTCTGACAAAGTAGAATGTTCTGCTTATTCCCCCCACATTCATGCACACTCCTTCATTGATTGCCATGCAGCAGATACAAAATGCGGTGTTATTTTCAAATTGCTTGGATGCTTTTTAGATTGAAAGGTGTCTGGGAAATATCTAATGTCCTGCTTGTACAGGACCTTTTGAATGGAGCACCCTATCTTAGCTAGTCTCATGCAAGTTTTCCATGAAGACCAGAGATTTCAGTCACAAGATTTTAGTACCAAGATTTTATCTGCACATTGAAATCTTGGAGAGCAAGAAAGGGAAAGGAAAGCAGCTTGAGAGATAGTGTCTGGAGATGTATCTCTCTCTCCTTGCCTCTTCTTCAGACACATATGAAATGCTCAGGTTCAAACTCACAGTAAAATTAAAGACAGTTAAAGGTCCTGGAAATCTCAGCTAAGGATTTAAAGGCAATAAGTAAATAGTGTATTTGGAGACTGTTCACAGACTGTTCTTATGGCACTGAATCTAGGTGGGTGTGCGAAAACACTGTAGAGTCAGGGAGGACCAAATATGACATATGCCATGGTCTGACATCCAAGTACTTTCATACAAGCTTGTCTCTAAGCAAAGAAGGAGAAGAAAAATCTCATGGCTGCAGAGAGCCTTGTTAATGGAGATATACAATAACTGTAACTTGAACTTGGTTTTCTCCTATGTTCAAAGTAATTTCCCCATAACAGGAAAATATATGGGCTTTCTTGAGGTAGCAGAAGCATCTTATAAATCAAGGTTTTAATTGAGTTGAAGACATTTGCCAGCATTCCAGATTTGATTTTTCTGCTGAGCTGGAGTCAGACAGAACACAGTGATGCAGGGAAACAAAAACAAAAACCTGAACATAAAACCAGGCAGATACCAGACTGTGAATATTCATTAGTGAATCATAGCAATAAAAAAGAAATGAGTCACAAGCCTAATGCCCTAAGAAATAGACTACCTGGAACACAGTTTAATCAGCATCTTTAAGGACCAAATCATAGAATCTTTAGGTTGGAAAAAACTAAGATCACTGAGTCCAACTAGCACTGACAAGCCCAAATCTTTGACTTATAGGTTTGGGGTTTTTACCCAAAATGTCCATTTTATGAGACATGGCATGCCCCTTAGGATGGCTTCTCTCTGCACACACCCAAGGCAGCTGTGGAGCTGTGACACTGTCAGAGATGGAATCTGGCCTCAGCATCTTCCCCCCCCATCCCATTAGCATCCTCTGAGAGGGCACATTAATTTGGAGAGGCACTGCCTACAGGTCACAGAATCATGGGTTTGAGTTGGAAAGGACTTTTCAAGGTCATCTAGTCCAACCCTCCCTGCAGGGAGCAGGGACATCTGCAACTAGAGCAGGTTGCTCAGAGCCCCAGCCAACCTGACCTGGAATGTTTCCAGGGATGAGGCATTGACCACCTCTCTGGGAAACCTGGGGCAGGGTCTGAGCAACTTCAGTGTAAAAAATTTCTTCCTTAGATCTAGCCTGAATATTCATTCTTTTAGTTTCAACCCCCTTTATCCTGCTGATAATGAGACTGTCCCCATCTTTCTTATAGGCCCTTTTAAGTACTGAAAGGCCATAAGGTTAAGGCTGATGGTTTCTGAGCAGCAGTTCATGCTGGGTGACACATGATGGTGTCAGGTCCACTGCTGGAGAGGGAGACACGGACAAAATGGGAATGGATGACTCTTCCTAGTGTCTGTTTTTCCCTGCTGCTGTATGTTCCTGGGCAATTCACTGTTGCTGCATTTCAATTTAAAAGGTGTTTTTCCAAAACAGTGGGAAGTGGCTAAATTAGCTTGCTTTATTTTGTTTTAAACAGAAGATATTTGAATTATTTTTAATTTACCTGTCTCTCTGCAATCTGCTTTCCAGAACATGGCTGTGTTGCTACTGTCAGGACCATCATAGAATCATTTAGGTTGGAAGAGACCTTTAAGATTGACTCCAACCGTTAACCCAGCACTGCCAGGTCACCACTAAACCATGTCCTTCAGCACCACATCTCCACAGCTTTGAAAACCCTTCAGAGATGGGGACTTCACCACTGCCCTGGGCAGACTGAGACAGGCCTTGACAATCCTTGCAGGAAAGAAATTGTTCATGTCCACCCTAAATCTGCCCTAGTGCCACTGTTTCCTCTTGTCCTATCATTTGTTCCTTGGGAGAATAGACCAACCCCCACCTTGCTACAACCTCCTTTCAGGCAATAAAATCCTTTTACTGAGGGGGAAACTGAGGTATGGGCAGTGACTGTGACATTCTTCAGGGCACAGGGGAAGGTTTACTGCTGTGATCTTACATCACCTTACCTGGTTCCTGTGCTGCAATCCCAGTCTGGCCACAAGGAAATTGCCCTTCACAGATGCAGTCTTACTTTGCACACTGCACACTGCTCTGGAAATGGCTTTTACAAAGGCTAATTAGTATGGAAAAACAATCTCAGAAACCAGGAAGAGAGGTAATGATCTGTGTGGCAAACCAGCATGCACAGCAGAGCTCCAGGCTGACTGGTCAAGCAGAAAGAACATTTTGGATGGTTTTAGCAAGGGAGAAGGCTAAAAATATCAACTAAAATTTATGGACGTGGAAACCGGGAGGCTTTTCAGGAAAAGACATGGAGAAATACATTTCTCCAGGCTCAAAACTGGAATCAGAGTTGATTGAACAAAGGTGGCCAGTGTTGCTGTAGAAGTCAGTGAGGGGAGTGAACAAACAGATGGCCAGATATTACTCAAAAAATAACTGCTACAAAGCCCTTTCACATCCTTATGGGGTATTTTTATCTCATTTACATGAGGTAAGACCAGTGACTCTTTTAGTATTATTAGATACAGGAACAACCTGAGGCCAGTCCTGTGGAAAGGGATAGACTAAGGCATAGAAATTGTTGGTGACCTTATGACTGTAGCTAAACTCTCTGCAAAGTGCTCACTAACACTCTGCACTCACTTCCACCATAGGTGCAAGACCAACTTCCTGACACCAGTGTGCAAAAGAAATCTCATGTGGGAATTAATTTGCTTACTGCTTCTTCTGTCTGTGCCTTCCTCCAGCCCACATCTGTGTTTTGGCCCATAACTAGGTTAGTCTTGGGATTTAATTTAACTCAAGTCCTCACCATTGTGGAAACATTGGGCAAACTGTGCAGGAAGGGAGCATGCCCTGGAACACAGGTTGGTGGACAGGCCATCTTAGAAGGCACCTGAACATTCTCCTTCAAAATCTAGCAAGCACCAAGATGCTCTAACACCATCTCAAAATGTCACAGATGAGACATGTTCCCAGAGACACAAGAAGGTGCAGGCTTGATAGCTGGAGTATGTGGGACATCTGGGTCATTTCCTGCTCCAGAAAGATTGAGAAGAACTTCATGCTTTATTATATCAATCACATCAGCCTGATGCATCAGTACACAAACACAACCCAGAGCAGTAGAAATATGCTCGATGGCATCCAACCACATCAGAGAGATATTATACAATGGGGCAGGGATAAGAATGTTGTCCTAATTCAGAGTGAATTGTAATGAAGATTTGCCTCATTAGTTTGCAGTCAGGGTGCCTGTCTGTGAGATTAACTTCTATGCTTGTCCCTGCAGAAGAATTGGTTCCCATGGTTGTGAGCTCTGGGTGCTTCCCACGCATCTTGCTGCCCATGGCATGGATGAAAGCATCTGCACTATGGCCTGGAGGAGCTGAGCTAATATGTCTGCTAACAGACTGCTCTGGATCAGCTCATCCTGTCTCTCCCTCATTCAAAAAGCCCGCACAGTTACTGCATGGATGAGGTGATGTTTTTTGGGAAGGACCAGTTATTATATTGGCAATCTCCTTTATGGGGCACTAAATTTTCTAGACAAGCCCTGTTCAGAGAGCTCGGTGAGAACATGGGAGGGATGGGATGGATGGATGGATGATCAGTTGTAATAAAACCAGAGCAAATGCCACCACACACTTCTGGAGCTCTTTGGGGTCCTTAAGTCTCTTCCTTTCCAGCCTACCTAAATCTTCCACCTCCTCTCCAGTACTGAGCTCTGAAAGGCAAAGTGGCTCTGACATAATTAAAACACCATGGTCCAGTGATCTTGAAGGAGAAGGGCACCAGGGCTGCCAGATGGAAACTGTGGGGTCTGTGCATGTGAAGTGTCCCCTTTAAGGAGTCCAACTGTTCTCCAGGGTCACCTGAGTGGCTGGGAGAGATGAGCAAGAAGAGGGGTTTATCAGATGTAGACATCCTCCATCTACTGCATGGACACATCTACTCCAACTCCCCCCAACAGCCCCCAAACTTCAACAGTAACTATACACAAACAGCTGCAGGCAAAGCTATGTGCAAACATCCATGTTTTGAGCACAGAGGAAGTCTGCAAATGTATCTGCAGCAAAGACTTATGCAAATTAGGGCCAGAGAGATGAATTCACTCATGTGGGAAGTCAAGCTCAAGATTTGTCCTAAAGGGATGAGTGATAGATGTCTTTACTGGAGGTTAATAAATCTTGTAAATGAATAGACTGGATGAATAAATAACTCCTTTTTCATTTTGTAAGTACTGTGATTTTAAAGGACATTTAATAGCTTTGAATAATAAACAACAGGCGTCCTAAAGGAAAAATTCTTACACAAAATAGAAATGAAACCCATTGAAGTTTTTATCAAGGGAAAAAGAAAGGAGAAAGATGAGATCAGCTCATCCTATATTTTTCCTTCTCATCATATATTTTTCCTCCCCACTTCCTAGAGAGTGTTCAAATTTCTGCTGGAATCAGTAACCTGAACCATGAACTGATCGCACCTGCCAGTATGGGTCTTAGAGGCTTCGAGGCTGTGTGGCCCTGGATGCATTCTGCTGGACTCTGTAAAGGTGCTTGGGCTTTGAAGATGATTTTGGGGGACCTCTCTTGGAACTCTGGTTTGAGTAGAAAAGTTGAGAATTTAGATGCTAGGGAAGCTCCCTTTCCTGAAGGGTGCTAGTTGCTGTGTCCCTAAAGTCTGTCCCAACCATTGTCACAGAAAGTGTGATGGTGCCATTTTCAAACCACCCAGTCCTGTAACATCTCCCACATGATATAGAGTTCACACCATTGTACCTTAGGTATCTTCTTTCAGTGTAACATAACCATGGACCAGATACAATTTCTCATCTTTGTTTCAGTCACCCAGCTGTACCTGCAAGCTCATGAGCATAGACAAGCAGGATCTAGGTGGGCTAAGCTGTACCCCAGAAACACCTCTAGAAGCCATGTCCACCAGTGACAGTCTAGCCCTGCACCTCTTTTCCCATCATAGGAAGAGCTGCAGGCTGCCTCTTGCTTCCAGCCTGGAAGCAGAGGGGAGGAAAGAGTTAACAGCCAGGCAGTTTCTGTAGTAGATCACCTGTCTGCTGTGAGTCATAGAAACCATCTCCATTCATCACACCCAGAAAAGCCACTGTCTGTCTGGGTCCAGCAGCAATAGTGGAAAGGCTGAGCAGCTCTTTCTGCTTTGTGAACAGGCTGGGCTGCCTCTTGTGCTTGTTTCATGCTTTAATTTCCATCAATAACTGCACGGTCCATCTCTGTCTCATACCTGTCTCTTTATTGAGGTGTCATTGGAAACCTTGTTTCCTAAAAAGAGGCTGGATGAGAGTGGCCAAACTACAAAAAGCTTATGGGACAAGGGACTTCTGAATATCTGAACATCTAGACCAGAACCTGCTCAGAGCAGGATTAGTCTCAACTCTAGGCCACGGTGGACATGTCTTTGTCTAGTCATGTCATTTGGTGGTGGTGCCAACAGACAATGGGCACCAACTGAAATATTGAAAATTCCATTTAAATATAAGAAAATACCATTTAAATATAAGAAATTTAAATTTAAATTCCATTTAAATATTAAAT